>PVJA010032272.1:0-14144 GCA_004027025.1 Myocastor coypus | reverse complement strand
ATGCTATAATTTATATATATATATATATATATATATATATATATATATATATAATTTATTTATTTATTTATTTTTTGGGGGGCTGGAGTTCAAACTCACAACTTTCCACTTGCCTGGTAGGCACTTGTGCCACTGAACTATCTTCCCAGCCCCTTTGAGGTGTATATTTTGTTTTATTTATTTATTTTTACTTATTTACTTATGTTATGGTTGGCTCAGCCTGCCCTGGGGGTGGGGCTGGCACAGCATGTGGTGCTGGGGATTGAACTGGGATCCCTGCGGTTGTGTAAGCTTGCCTAAGCAGGCACTTTAGACCACTGATCTATCTTACAGACCCAAGGTGTATATTTTAAAGCTGATCTGGAGGATAGGCAGGCCATAAGGTTTGCCTCTACTCAGGGAGAAGGAAGTACATAGTGGTCTATGGGTATAGTATACCTAAGTATCAAGCAGAATTATTAAACTCCTTTACAAATAAGCCAAGCTCCCCAGGGTTATGTGAGAGTAAATGGTTTCCTTTAAGTCCATGGGTTTCAGAGTGTGTTATCCGTAGAATAGCAGGGAGAACTAGAAATGCCAGCTCCCTCCCATCTCATATCTACTGAATCAGAAACTGAGGCTAAGGTCCCATATTCTGCGTATCTGCTGCTCAGGTACAGGGTGAGAAACAGGGAGGAAGAAAAAAAGGGACATAAAAGAGGATTAAGATGTGTTATGTGGGCCCAGCAGGATGGATCAGTGGTCTAAAGCGCCTGCTTAGGAAAGCTTGGGCAGCTGCAGGGACCACGGTTCGATCCCCAGCACCACATGCTGCACCAACCCTGCCCTCAGGGCAGGCTGAGCCAGCCATAAAAATAAATAAATAAACAAACAAAAGTTCTGAAACAAGAAAAAAAAAAGATGTGTTATGTATTTATATGAAGTGCACATGATGAATGTGATCATTATGCACTGCATAAGTACTATAAAAAAACACATTTTAAAAAGAATCACAAAGATAGTTAACGGGAAAAAACTTTAACTATGAGAACCACTGTTGAATGTAGAAGGAACCGACAGGGCAGTGAGTCCCACCACAGGGGCTCACTGAGTAGGTGGAGGTTTCTGGGTCTCTACTTGAGCTCTTTTTCCATCTTCTAGGACTGCTCCTACCGATGGAACAGGCTTCCACCATGGAACCCCGGGGCCCTGTAGACCACGGAGTGCAGATTCGCTTCATCACAGAGTCAGAGGGTGGTGCTGAGATGGGCACTCTACGCCGTGGGGGACGACGTCCAGCTAAAGACGCCAGAGCCAATACCTATGGAGTGGCCGTGCGTGTGCAGGGTATCGCTGGACAGCCTTTTGTTGTGCTTAACAGTGGAGAGAAAGGGGGGGACTCCTTTGGGGTCCAAATCAAAGGGCCTAACACTCGAGGAGCCCCAGGAACTCCAAGCTCTGATTCAGAATTCCCTGAGAACCCCTATTCTCTGGCCAAGGATTTTCCTGCCCCTTCTCAGGGGAGCACATCGGATGAGGAGCCTGGGGCCCACTGGCAAGGAAGATTGCTCCGGTCCCAGTCGCAGGCCTCCCTGGCAGGCCCTGTGCCTATAGGTCCCAGCAATAGGAGCACCAGCTTGCTGGAGCTGGCACCCCAAGGGGCGATGCCAGGTAGCACCGTTGACACTGCTCCTCTCTCTTCCGTGGACTCCCTCATCAACAAGTTCGATAAGCAGATGAGGGGCCCCGCCAGAGGTCGTACTGGCCGCCGCACTCGGACACTACCCCATGACCAGCGCAAGAGGAGCCAGAGCCTGGACAGCCGGCTCCCCCGGGACACCCTGGAGGAGCGGGAGCGCCAGTCCTCCAGCCAGTGGGCCCCTAGCACCAAGTATGATAGCCACGTGGACAGTGCAAAGCAGCCATCCCAGAGCCAGAGCCCTCTTGGTGGCTTTTCCCGTTCCCGGCAGACTCAGGACTGGGTCCTTCAGAGTTTTGAGGAGTTACAGGAGAGAGCACAGGATCCCGCCCTGCTGCAGGTCAGACCCAACTCTTGCCCACTTCCAACTGCAGCCCTTTCACAGCCTTGGCCCTGGTCCTGAGTTCTGTGCTAATCCAATCATCTTGGCCTGAGAGGCTCTACCTCTTGCTCTCCACTTTATTCATTCATCCACCAAATAAATGATAATTCATATACACGAGGTATTTCCTTAAGTAAAATACTGATGAAAGTGAAACAACAACAAAAGTTAGACATGGTGGTACACTCAGGAGACTGAGACAGGAGGACTGCCTTGAGTTTGAAGCTAGTCTGGGCTACATAGTAAGAACCTGTCTTAGAAAAAAAGAAAAAAAAAAGGCACTAACTAAAATTACTGATCAGAAGCATAGAGCATTATTTGTCATTATCTCAGTAGCCATGCCTTAGTGACTGCAGATGTTGGTTTGCTAGGTCTGTAGCTTTCTTTTTTTAAACTTACTTTATTTATGTTATGGCTGGTGCAGCATGTGGTGCTGGGGACTGAACTGTGGTCCCTGTAGTTGCCTAAGCTTGCCTAAGCAGGCACTTTAGACCAATGAGCTGTCTCGCCGGTCCCTAGGTGAGACATAAGGCATACTTAGATGGTAGCAACAGATCCCTGGTGCTCTTGCCAACATTTCATACCTTGTTTTTCCACTCAGGGAGGAAGTAAGGACTGGGGAGATAGCTTAGTAAAATAAGTGCCTGAGTAGAGTAAGGGTCCTGAGTTTAATCCCCAATACTGCAAAAACAACAACAAAAAAAATGAAGGCAAGTAAGTGAGGGAGCGAGTTTAATTTTGAAACAAACTTATGTCTATTTTATATGTCACTTATGAACTCTAGCACACCCATTGTCATTAGTGACAAAGGACTCGTGACATGCCACACAGCTGGTTGAGACCTGCATGTTGAGGAAGGCATGGTTTTCAGCAGCAGCAGAGTGTTGTGTCCTGCTCGGCTTCCCCGGGCCACTGGCTCAGGCGTCACCAGTGCTGTTCAGCGTGATTGGAGGGCCATGTCTCCCAACTGCATCTCTTCTCCTCCAGAACCCAAGCACACTTCTGCGCTGATCTTTCTCTTTCCTTTCTTCCTTTCCCCCTTCTTCTTCTTCCCCTACCCCTTTTCCTTCTACTTCTTTTCCCCTGCAGTTCAAGTCAACTCCAGACCTTCTCCGAGACCAGCAAGAGGCTGCCCCAGCAGGCAGTGTGGACTACATGAAGGCCACTATCTATGGCATCCTGAGGGAGGGGTGAGTGTGACTTACCCTACCCTGGATGCGCATACCTCCTTTTTCTCTGGCTGCACTCCCCATCTTCTTCCCTACTTCCTGCTCTCTATGATGTCTCTCTTCCACTCAGACTTATGTCTGTCCTTTTCTCTCCAGAAGCTCAGAAAGTGAGGCCTCGGTGAGGAGAAAGGTTAGTTTGGTGCTGGAACAGATACAACCTCTTGTGGTGAGTAGCCCTCCCTGGCCCATGTTAGGGTCTTCATGGTATCTGGGGCCTGTGTATGGGCCAATTCCCAACCTCTTTCCCTGTTGTCCCCTCATTTCTCTGGCAGATGGTTTCTCCTGGTTCTACCAAGGCCCTGGCAGGGCAGGGTGAGCTCACCCAAAAAGTAGAGGAGCTACAGAAAAAGCTGGATGAAGAGGTAAAGGTGAGAAGAGGTTGGAGATGCGAGTGGGTGAAGAACCACAGGGGAAGCCTTGACCTGGCCTAGAGGGGGGCTAGCCTGGCCCCTTCAAGCAGTTGAGCAAGCACTTGTGGGCCCATGAGATGAGAGACAGCCTGTGCCCTCATTCCAGCCATCACTTTGGGGTTCTCTGGAGCCTTGGGAGGCAGAACACATGTAGGATCCAGCCATTTTACATTCTGTTTCCTTCTTCCTGGTTCTGCTACTTACTGGCTATGTATGGCTTGAGAAAATTACTGGTATCTGTGCCTCCAGTCATTTTGGTGTTTATGTTTCGTTCACAGTACTGGGGACTGGATCCAAGCCTTTTATGCTGAGCTATGTCCTCAGCCCCTTTTAATTTATTTTATTTTCTGTGGTACTGAGGGTTGAACTGAGGGCCTTCATACTAAGTTGTATCCCCATCCCTTTTTTATTTTGAGACAAGTTGCTGAGTTGCCCAGTCTGGGCTTGAACTAGGAGTCTTCCTGCCTCAGCCTCTCATGAGTGCTAGGATTATGGATGGGTTTATGTTATTATCATAATGATAATGGCAGTCATAATAGTTGTGGTTTACTGAGCATAATATTTGTAGCAGATACTGTCTTAGGTGATAAGGAATTACTGTAGTGACTGTAAGGTAAGCATTCAGGACCCAATGATGATGAGAACAATGAGGATGAGAGGTTCAGTGAATGGCCTGTGATGTAAGTTGCAGAGAGGAGTGGAAAAATCCCTTCTAAAACCTATATGTGGGCTGGTGGGATGGCTCAGTGGTCTAAAGTGCCTGCTTAGGAATGCTTAGGTGGCAGCAGGGACCAAGGTTCAATCCCCAGCACCACATGCTGCGCCAGCCCCGCCCCCAGGGCAGGCTGAGCCAGCCATAATAAAAATAAATCAATAAATACCAAAGAATAAATAAATAAATAAAACCTATATACGCTAGGCTGGGAAGATAGCTCAGTGGAATAAGTGCTTGCCTGGCAAGCACAAGGTCCTGAGTTTTATTCCTGGTCCCACCAAAATAAATAAATAAATAGATAGATAGATAAAAATAAAATCTATATACTGTTTTTTAAAATTTTTTGAGGTAAGGTCTCATCATGTAGTTTAGTTTGATCCTGAACTCACTATATAGCCCTGACCGGCCTGGAACTTGTGATGATCCTGCCTCAGCCTCCCAAGCACTGGGGTTATAGGCATGTGCCACCACACCTGGCACATTCTCATTATTCTGCATCTGTCTAAGAGTCTTTCCCTACCCTCTGTCTATTCTACTATTCCCTTTTTCAGAAGAGACAGAAGCTAGAGCCTTCCCGAGTTGGGCTGCAGCGGCAGCTGGAGGAGAAAGTGGAAGAGTGCAGCCGCCTGCAGGAGCTGCTGGAGAGGAGGAAGGGGGAGGCCCAGCAGAGCAGCAAAGAGTGAGTGTGTATGTGGGCGCCCGCTGAGGGGCCTGCTGGTGGCAGCCCCGGGATTGCAGTATTAAGGAAAGCAGTCAGGAGAGCCCTTACTGGGATTTAGACCCAGGCCTGCAAGAGTACTTGGGTAGCATCCTCAAGGTCCTGGGTTCTATGCCCTGCACCTCCAAACAAAAGCAAACAGGAAGATTTGAACAAACATTTCGAGGAGTTTAAATGAATATATGTGAGTAAAATCTCCAGAAGCAGAAGGAACAAGGGTGATTTTTTTTTTTTTTGTTTGTGACCTTGAGCTCACTTTGTAGTCCAGGCTGGTCTCGAACTCTCAATGATCCTTCTGCCTCAGCCTCCCTAGTGCTGGAATTACAGGTGTGTGTCACCACACCCAGCCTCAAGGGTGATTTAAACATGGCATGTTTCTTCTTCGTTGTTGGTAGGTAATGATGTGTTTGGAGTTAGGTTACCTGGGTTTGCCTGTGTGACTCAGGTTCCTCATCTGTGAAATGGGTTAAATAAGAGCACCTACCTCAAACAATTCTTGTGGGGAGTACTTTTCCACTGAGCAGATGTTTTCCCATTGACAGGCACTGATTTGGGGTCTTGAGATATATCAGTGAGCCATGCAAATGCGAGCCACAAGCTTAGCTTCTTTTTTTAATCTCCCCCCCCCCAGTAATGTAATAGGGATTGAATCTAGGGCTTTACACTGTTATGCACCTAGTCCTTTTTTGACTTTTTGTTTTGAGGCAAGGCCTCCCCAGGGTGGACTCAAACTTGCCATACTCCTGCCTCAGCCTCCTGGAGTGCTGGGATTATAGGTGTGAGTCACTGTCCTTTGTTCCAGAAGCTTAGTTTCTGGCAAGAGGAAACAGACAATAAACATGGTATGTAAGTAAATTTGTGCCATGTGAGAAGGTCGCAAGTAGAGCAGGTTAAGGCAGATCCAGAGAGCCAGGCTGTTGGGGAGCAGGTGCAGCATTAGATAAGGTAGCTGGGAGAGCTTCATTGGAGAACACAAGGGCTGGGCATGTCACTCAGTGGTTGAGCACTTGCCAATCAAGTGCATGGCCCAGGGTCCTATCCTCTGCACTTCAAAGTAGGAACAAACAAAATAAACATAAAAGATTTGAAAAAAAAAATACCTGGAGGAGGTTTAAATGAATTGCCATATGTGAAATCTTTAGAAAACAGCCTGACATTATGCTCTATCATGTTATCTGTTATTAGGCTGCAGAACATGAAGCTCCTCCTGGACGAGGGGGAAAAGGTACGACATGGGCTGGAGAGCCAGGTGATGGAGCTGCAGAGCAAGCTGAAACAGGGCCAGGGTTCTGAGCCTGTGAAGGAGGCGCTTCTGAAGGTAGGGAGCAGGGTCATGTGCCCCAGCCTTGAGCACCCTTAAGTCTGCCCAGCTATATATGCTTTCGCCAAAGTGTGGATGATAGCCAACTTGTTAAGGGTCCTGCTTAGCATGGTTTTGGACTGACTCAAAGGCAGGATTAGCCTGGAGCTCAGAGTGGGGATTTCTCTTATCATAACTAAGTGACTAAATGATGGATTCTAATATAGCGACTCCTGTGCTTCTACCTTGCATTTCCTTAGGACCTGTTGGAGACCCGGGAGCTTCTGGAAGAGGTTTTAGAGGGGAAACAACGAGTAGAAGAGCAGCTGAGGCTGCGGGAGCGGGAGTTGACAGCCCTGAAGGGGGCCCTGAAGGAGGAGGTGGCCTCCCGTGACCAGGAGGTGGAGCATGTGCGGCAGCAGTGCCAGCGGGACACAGAGCAGCTCCGACGGAGCATGCAGGATGCAACCCAGGTATGTGACATGAGCAGGGGCTGGTGCTATAGAGCATGGGGCTGCCTGAGGAGCTTTTAGGTTTGGACTTTCCATTGTTGCCCCAGACCTGTGCCTAGAGGATATGTGTGAGATGTGGGGAGAACCTTGGGCAAGAAACCTACAAGGACAAGCTGGGAGTACAGGTCAGATGTACCATCAAGACATGTGACTAAAGTCCAGAGGGGAATAATGGGAGAGGCTTCCTGTGGATGCCAGGAAGGTGGACCATAACTGGGAGAGAGAGAGAGCCCTCTGCTAACATCGTACCAGGTCCCACCAAGATGTCGAAGTGCCCCTGCCACAGTGTCCTCTGGACCTGAGCTTCCCCCTGAACACATTCACTGTCTTGCAGCGAGCTCTCCCCTCTGAACCTCCTGGTGTCCCTCCCCTCCCCCAGGACCATGCAGCATTGGAGGCCGAGAAGCAGAAGATGTCTGTGCTGGTCCGGGAGCTGCAGAGGGAGCTGGAGGAGACCTCAGAGGAGACAGGGCATTGGCAGAGCATGTTCCAAAAGAATAAGGAGGAGCTTCGAGCCACCAAGCAGGAGTAAGGACTTTGTTCCTCTTCTGGGATTTTTTTTTTTTTTTTTTTTTTTTTTAACAGGGAGATTGAATTCAGGCCCTTGCGCTTGCCAGGCAAGTGCTTATTCTATTGAGCTATCTCCCCAGCCCCCTTCTGGGAATATTTATGATGTTTTTTTTCTTGCCTTTTTGAGACAGGGTCTTACTATGCAGTTCAGACTGGACTTGCGCTCACTTTGTAGCCCAGGCAGCTCTTGAACTCACAGTGATCCTCCTGCTTCAGCATCCTGAGTGCTCAGTTATAGGCATGTGCCACCACGTTTGGCTTCATCCATGGCTCTTGCATCTCACTGTTTTTCTCCTTGTGCTTTACTTTTACCCTCCTATTCTTAAACTTCTAAAAAAAAGAAAAGGCCGGGCGTGGTGGCTCACGCCTGTAATCCCAGCACTCGGGAGGCTGAGGCAGGAGGATTGGTGCAAGTTCGAGACCAGCCTGGGCTACAAAAGTGAGCTAAAGGCCAGCCTCAACTGCATAGTGAGACCCTGTCTCAAAAATACAAAAATAAATAAATAAATAAATAAATAAATAAATAAACTTCTCTTCTCCATATCCCCTTCCTCCTTTTCCTGGGTTCCCAGGCAGTGAGGGCCAGGGCCAGCCAGGTAGGGAGGTTCAGTATCCTTTCAGACCTCTCTCCCAGGGGGATACTTGACACAGTTCCTTTCCTCTGATTTCTCCTTGCTGGGCTCAGACTCCTACAGCTACGGATGGAGAAAGAAGAGATGGAAGAGGAGCTTGGGGAGAAGATGGAGATCTTACAGAGGGATTTAGAGCAGGTGCGAGCTGGTGCTAGAGACACTCACCGGGTTGAGGAGCTCAAGAAGGTATGTGGAATACAGGGAGCAGACAGGCAGGCTGGGGGGTGGGTTTCCTGCCTCACCTGTCCACATGCGCCTCTGTGCTAGTGAGGTTGTCCCTGTGTGCACGTGTTCAGTCTTCTCTCTGGCATAGCAGGGTGTCCCCATTAGTAGAGGTTTCCAATGAGAAGGCCTGAGTGCCAGCTTGGGGACAACCTGAAGATACTGGCTGCATCCCAAGCAACCTCAGGGGTATCAGAATGGAGATGGGTTTGTGAAATGCCAGGATAATTTTTACAGGCTCAATATTTGGTCAGTACACCAAAGTGGCTGTACTTTAGGGGGATTTGTTAACTACAAGGTGAAATGAATGTTTATAGTTAGAATGTAGTTATGGTTTATGATGAGTATCATCACAGGAACTGGAATGCAGGTGTTTCCAGTGCCTGCTGCCCCATGTGGAAAAGTGATTTGGAGGGGAACTAGAGGATCCTGGCTTGTTTTCTAGTTTTAGCTTATGAAGGATAAAAAGATAACCGTTTTGTGTGTGTGTGCTTTAGAGAGAAGGGTCAGACTCATACTGATCTGCCTGTTTATAGTCTCCTAAGATCTGGAATTACAGGGGCACTCCACTATTCCCAGTCTCAATTGCCATCTCAACCAGCCCCAGGGCCGGCACAGCAGGCCTGGGGATCAGATCTCCAGTCCCTGCCCCTGCTTGCAGGCGCTTTAATTCACTGAACTATTTGGCCAGCCCTGTTAACCATTTCATTATTTTTATTTTATTTTATTTTTTTGCCTTTTTGAGACAGGGTCTTGCTATGCAGTTCAGGCTGCCTTTGAGCTCACTTTTGTAGCCCAGGCTGGTCTTGAACTTGCACCAGTCCTCCTGCCTCAGCCTCCCAAATGCTGCGATTACAGACGTGTGCCACCATGCCCAGCTCTGGTAACAATTTTTTTTTTTGTGGGACCAGAGTTTGAACTCACAACCCTACATTTGCCAGGCAGGCATTTGTGCCACGGAGCTATCTCCCCTTCTGGTAACATTTTTTGATAGCTTTGATAACCTAGAAAATCTTTTCATCATAGGAAACTGGTATCTGTGGTCCCCTGAAATTTTTTAGCTGTATGTTTCCTTGATGCACTATCCTGGAGATGTAGTGTGTACTCAGTTAACAAGTAATCAGTGCTTGATCTCTCTCCCTCTTTTTCGGTACTGGGGATTAAACTCAGCACCTCAGACATATGAGTTTTCTGCCACTGAGATCTGTTATGGTTCAGTGCTTTTTTTGGGGGGTGGTAAAGGGGTTGAACTCAGGACCCTGCACTTGCCAGGAAAGTGCTTATTCTAGGAACTATCTCCCTGGACCAGTTCAGTGCTTTTTTTTATAATACCTTTACTATACAAATAGTATACTATTTATGATTATATTTTAAATGAGACAAGAAACAACTATAACACATTGTTTTCCAGATAGACAAAACCTGAGATTACACAAAACTTTCAATGGAGAAGAAGCATAATTAAATTAATGTTAACCATATATACTTTGGTGATTATACTTTGATGATTATAATTCTGTATTTGGGAATTAAATTTTTTTTTTTTTCTCAGAGAAACCTTACAAAAAAATAGAGAAATTAAGAGCTGACAGTAGCTCAGCAGACTAAGTGCCTGCTTAGGCAAGTGCAGAGACCGGTGTTCAATCCCTGGTTCTGCATGCCACACCAGGCCTGCTGAGCCCATGATTAAGTCCAGGCGCAGTAGTACATGCCTGTAATCCCAGCCCTGGGGAGGCTGAAAACAGGAGGATCACTATGATTCCAAGCTGTATAGTGAGACCCTATATCAAATACATTTAAAAAAAGTAGTAAAATTAAAATTACTCTTAACTTTATGTACTTTTAAAGCTAAGAAATATTAAGAATACTCTTAAAAATATTTTTTTTTAATTTTATTTATTTATTTTTTCTTGTTTCAGAACCTTTGTTTATTCACTCATTTTTATGGCTGGCTCAGCCCACCCCGAGGGCAGGGCTGGCGCAGCATGTGATGCCGGGGATCGAACCGCGGTCCCTGAAGCCACCCAAGCTTTCCCAAGCAGGCACTTTAGACCACTGAGCCATCCCGCCAGGCCCCTTAAAAATATTAATTAGCTGGCACAGTAAATTTGGACGGCACTCTGAGCCATCTCAATTAATTTATTACCCTGGCTAAACTAAAAAGCAATGAGTACTGGTTTATCTGTCTCATATAGTAATGTATTTTATCAAGTATTTAACCAATAACCAAAATATATATTATGAGAATAAACTAGCCAAGTCCAACATAGACTATACTGTCTTCTATTTTTTCTTCATAGTTTCATTAATATTTTATACTGAAGACTTACTACAGGTTGCATTGATCTTCAGCTTACTTATGGTTATTTTTGAATTTCCAGAGTATTAACTAAAGAATTAGAACCAGAATTCACATTTAACTTTCTTTTTAAAAGAAATTAGGCACATCTATAATCCCAGTACTCAGGATCCTAAGGCAGGAGGATCATTGAGAATTGGAGACTGTGAGCTCAAGGCCAACCTGAACTGCATAGTAAGACCTTGTTTCAAAAAGACAGAAAAGAAAGAAATAAAGAAACTAGAGATATATGAGTATTCATTGTATCATGTTTTGGGTTTTCTTAAATGTCAGTCTTAGTCTATCCATATGCTCATCTATTCTCTCTCTTCATCTTTTTTTCTTTCTTTTTTTTTACTTTGAACTTTTATTTTATTTTTTATTTTTATTCTGTTTCAGAACCTTTGTTTGTTTATTCACTCATTTTTATGGCCGGCTCAGCCCACCCCAAGGTCAGGGCTGGCGCAGCATGTGGTGCCGGGGATCGAACCGCAGTCCCTGAAGCCGCCCAAGCTTCCCCAAGCAGGGGCTTTAGACCACTGAGCCATCCCGCCGGGCCCCTTTTTTGTCTTTTTGAGACAGGGTGTTGCTATGCAGTTCAGGCTGGCCTTGAGCTCACTTTTGTAGCCCAGGCCAGTCTTGAACTCACACTGATACTCTTGCATCTGCCTTCCAAATACTGGAATTACAGGTGTGTGCCACCTTGCCTGGCTCATCATTTGTATTTATTTATTTATTTGTGGGACTGGGATTTGAATTCATGACCTTGCACTTGCCAGGCAGGCACTTATGCCACGGAGCTATCTTCCCCACCCGTTTTTATTTTATTTATTTATTTATTTATTTATTTATTTATTTATTTATTTTTGAGGCCGGGTCTCGCTATGTTGTTCAGGCTAGTCTTGAAGTCATGGTGATCCTGTAGTATTAGCTTCCTGAGTTCTGGGATTACAGCCATGCCCCTTCAAGCCTGGTCTGCATCATTTATTTATTTATTTATTTATTTATTTATTTATTTATTTATTTATTGTCTTTTTGAGACAGGGTCTCACTATGGAGTTGAGGCTGGCCTTGAGCTCACTTTTGTAGCCCAGGCTGGTCTCGAACTCGCACCAATCCTCCTGCCTCAGCCTCCCAAGTGCTGGGATTACAGGCGTGAGCCACCACGCCCGGCTTGCATCATTTATTTTAATAAGATTGTATTTCACATACCAGACTGGGCATGGTATCATGCACCTGTAATCCCAGCTCTTGGGAGGCTGTAAACAGGCAGATCACTATGAGTCCAGTCTAGTAGTGAGACCCTGAATAGCCTATAGACTCACTCTTCCCTAAAAAACAAAACAAAACAAAACAAAACAACAACAAAAATATATATTATATATGTATATATATACATATATAATATATATATATAAACATGTATATATACATATATATACATATATATATGTATATGTATTTCACATAAAATTTCTCCACATATATGTTTATTTTTTTACTTGCTTTTGGGACAGAATCTTGCTACTTAATTCAGGCTGGCCTTGAACTTACTATGTAGCCCAAATTGACTTCGAATTTATAACAGTCCTTCTGCCTCAGCTTCTTAAGTTCTGGGCACCACCATGCCTGACAGTACTTCCTTTGTAAAGCACATATTGCTTTTAAGTTTATTCACAAAATTATGAAACCATAAACAGCATCAAAAAGTTTCGGCCATGTAGGAACAAGTAACTCCATCCCATTCTTGACTGTACTGGACCATATTTTGCCCATTCATCACATACCATTTTGCCATTCATCAACTGATGGACATTTGGATCTTTTCTCAGTTTGGCCTATGATGAATAATGCTGCTGTGAACATTCACATACAAGTTTTATGTGAACTATATATTTTCAGCTCTGGAGTGAAACTGCTGGGTCATATTCTAAATTTTATGTTCCCCTTTTTTAGAAAGAGCTTGGCTTCCAGAATGGCTACATGATCTTACTTTCCCTTCACCTTACGGCACTGCCATCTGGCTCTGTGTGTTGCCTTGTTTTAGTTACTTTCTTGTGGCTCAGACTCAATACCCAACTCCCCCAACTGTAAGGAGGAAAAGTTTATTTTGGCTCTGTGAAAGGTTTCAGTCCATAGCCACTTGGCCTCAAGGCAGGATGGCCTGGTAGAGGGGCACAGGGAAGAGAAAAACAGCTCCTGACCTGGCTGTGGGAAGCTGAGAGAGGTTGAGGGAGGAAGGAGAGAGTCGTGTCCCTAGTGACTCGCCTCCTCCAAGCAGGCTTCAGGCCCAGTCATGTTCAGCTATAATCTCGTCAGTTGGCTAATGCAGTATTGGGTATTGATCACAGTGATCATCATCTCCCCCAAGTCCCACCTGTGAGCACAAGATGCTTTGAGAATTAAACCATGATACCCTTCACCATTCCCCTTTCCCTCCTAGGAGCTGCGCCAGACACAGGAGGAGCTCAAGGAGTTACAGGCCGAGCGGAAGAACCAAGAGATGGCCGGGCGACACCGGGACAGGGAGTTGGAGAAGCAGCTGGCAGCCCTGAGGGTAGAAGCTGATCGAGGCCTGGAGCTGGAACAGCAGAACCTCCAGCTACAAAAAACCCTCCAGCAGCTGAGACTGGACTGTGAAGAGGCCGCCAAGGCAAGGGGAGTGGGCCTAGGACTTAGGTGGTGGAGGCCGATGGGTCAGGGCTGAGGAGCCAGAGGGCACGGAAGGTTCCCTGTGATGGGTATGTACCAGCAGCTCTCGGGCCTGTATGTGGCCACAGTAAGATTTGCCAGCAGGTTACAGGACTGGGACTCTCAGCTGGGGCTCCTTTTCTCCTCCTGCCTCTGTTGGGCCCTGGTTGGGCTCTCAGAGGGCTGGCTTTCTGGGGTGCATGTACATGTGTGCTCAGTGGCCTAGGCTGTGAGGTCTGAGCCGCTGCTTTGCACCGCCCGCGCAGGCCAAGCTGGCAGCAGAGAAGGAGGCCTCGGTGCTGGGGCAGCGCCGGGCAACAGTGGAAACCACACTTCGGGAGACCCAGGAGGAAAATGACGACTTCCGCCGACGCATCCTGGGTCTGGAGCAGCAGCTGAAGGAAGTCCGTGGGCTGGCGGAGGGTGGGGAAGCGGTGGAGGCACGACTTCGGGACAAGGTGCAGCGACTGGAGGTTAGTGCTTCTGCCCCATTTCCTCCTGACCTTTACTGCCCTCCATCCCCAGCCAAATCTTCCCTTGCAAAATATGCAGCCAGGTTTTGTTATCAGTGGTATGCTTCTGTTTTGCCTTCCCAAGTCCTTTGTTAACTGTACATTTATTCCCTGGAATGTGCTTTGGTGTGAATGTTTCAGACTTTGCACTGGTACTTTTGTCTTCTATCTCCCTTTGCTTGGTCTCTGTGTCTTTGATCTCTCTCTCTCTCTCTCTCTCTCTCTCTCTCTCTCT
>PVJA010032271.1:11133-24390 GCA_004027025.1 Myocastor coypus | reverse complement strand
GGCTCAGCCCGCGCCCTGAGGGCAGGGCAGGCGCAGCATGTGGTGCCGGGGATCGAACCGTGGTCCCTGAAGCCGCCCAAGCTTTCCCAAGCAGGTGCTTTAGACCACTGAGCCATCCTGCTGGGCCCCAAGACCAATTTCTTTAATACACACAGATGCAAAACTCCTCCATGAGATACTGGTAAGCAGAATGCAGCAAATCAGCAAAAAGATCATACATCATGACCAGTAGATTTATTCCAGGGATGCAGGAATGGTCCAACAGATACAAATCAATAAATGAAATACACCACATAAACAGAGGGACAAAAATTACATGATCATCTCAATACACACATAAAAGCATTTGACAAAATCCAATACTCATTCATGATTTAAAAAAAAAAAACAACTCTGGAGCCAGGCGTGGTAATGCACGCCTGTAATCCCAGCACTTGGAAGGCTGAGGTAGGAGGACTGGTGCAAGTTCGAGACTAGCCTAGGATACAAAAAGTAAGCTCAAGGCCAGCCTGAATTGCACAGTGAGACCCTGTCTCAAAAAGACAAAAAAAAAACTCTGAGGAAAACAAGCATAGCTGGGAATGGTGGTACATGCCTGCAAATCCCAACACTAGGAAAAGATGAGGCAGGATGGTGAGTTAAAGCCCAGCCTGAACTACACAGAGACACTTTCTCAAAACACACAGACAGGTGCATACACACACCCACACATAAATATAGCTCCTTCCAGTGGCCTCCACAACCCTATCCTCCAGACTTAATAATTAATGCACTGCACTGAACTGAGATGAGGTTCAGTGTTTCATGATTGTTTTCTCTCCACTTCAACATAAACACTGTCACTTTCTAGAAGACAGAAGAGGGCTGTGGAGACAGCTCAAAGACATCAGCTCCTGCCTGGCAATCACAAGGTCCTCAGTTCAATGCCTGGTACCATGTGGGGGGTGGTAGAAAAGGAAACTCAAGGTGAGGGCTGACTCTATGCAGCCATTGTGCATGTCCTGCTTTCAGCTTGTTCTCACACATATTCCATTAGATTGGAAATAAAATACTCCTTTTTGTAGGTGTAGAAACTGGATTTCTGACAGGTTGACAAATTTCACCCAAAGTTAAAAGTTAGGAAGCACAGTCAAACTGTGTTTTTCAACATATCATGCTATTAAAGTCTGTTTCTGGAGTCTCTTTGGTGGATGGAAGCAGGAGCAGTTGAGAGAACAGTGGGACTGACTTCAAGTTTCAAGGAAGAAAACAAGAACAAGATTTTCCATGAGTTCTCTGACAACTCTTTTTGCCACAAAAAGTTCTAGAAAGGGATTCTGGGCCACTCTTGTGGCTGACACTGCAGTATCAGCTTGGCCTTGCCAAGCCAAACCAGCTGAACTTGGATGAGGGAACAGGTTCATGGGACGCTCATTATAAGTACTCACTGAGAGCTGCTCTAGACAGTTTATAATTTGCTATAAATAGGTTGCTGGTCCTCATTAAATCTACATCTACAGGATCATGTCCAAACTTTTTGGAGATGAGGATTCCTCTTCACAGTTGTAAAAGTAGAGCCCTCTTAATCTACCAGGCTTCTTTCCTGTTAGGACTTGGATCTGAGAGCAAATTGGAGCAGTCTAGAAATACACAAATCCTGGCGAATACCATGGTAAGGCATGGCTGGTGATCAAGAATCTCTCTTTTTGGTACCACCCTAAAGGTTAAAGATATTATATCATAGTGATGTACACATACCCATGTTTACAGAAACACAATTCATAACAACCACATCTTTTTCTTTGGAGACAGGGTCTCAGCTGTGTAGTGCAGGCTAATCTTGAACTCCCTATGTAGCTGAAACTGGCCTTGAACTCATGGCAATTCTTCTGCCTCAGTCTCCTGAATTCTGGGATTATATGCATGCACCACCATGCCCAGCTCGTATTAGATAAATATTGGGAGCATACTACACTGTATGTCTGCCAACAAATAAATAGACAAAGGAAATGTACTGCTTGAAATAGAGATATGGCTTAGTAGCTTAAGTACATACCTGGCAGATACAAGGTCCTGAGTATGATCCCTAGTACCACAAAAAAATGAATGAATGAATGTGTTCATACATAATGGAGTACCACCCTGACATACAGAACAATAATCTCCAGTCATTTGAAGGAAAATGGATACATCCTGAGACCATGTTAACTGAAATCAGACCCAGCTCAAACACTCCATGGTTTGTCTTATATAACAAATCCAATATACAAATACAATGTAAAATAGAAGACAATAGGGAAAGAAAACCAAAACAGTTGTTGTAATTTGGCAAAGACAATGTATCTAAAAGAGTGCCTTGCCCAGCATGGTGGAAGACCGCTGCAAGTTTGAGGCCAGCCTGAGCTACAAAGTCAGTTCGAAGCCAGCCCAAACTACAGAGTATGATCCTGTCTCAAAGACAAAAATAAGTAAATGTGCCTTGACTTTTAACACAATTGTCCATGTGTTTTACATACATTTTGGCCTGTTAGTCTGGCTTTTAATGAAGGAGGGGTGGAAGGGATGAGGGACCAAAAAAACCAGAGATATGTTATGTACATATACCAATTCTACAATAACCATAATATGTACTGCAAATGTATACTACTGAGAATTAAAAACTTAAAGAATACAAGCAACTGGTCCAGGGAGATGGCTCAGTGGAATAAGTGCTTGCCTGGCAAGTGCAAGTTCTTGAGTTTGATCCCTGGAACCACAAAAAAGAAAAATAAATAAATAAAGAATACAAGCAATTAAGGGGTGAGGCATACCATGGTCTAAGGGAGTGTATGTGGTCTTGGCAGTGTCTTTGAAACAGGTGATCTAATATGCTTTTTCATTTACATTCATCTACTGCCTGCCAGGTTATCCATTAGCAAAAACTGGCTTTACCAACTGGGTTAAAATACAAGCCATTTGCATGCATTTGAAATTTACAGATATGGCACCCAATTAATTGCACTGCTTTTGTTGAGGGTGAAAGTCCACCTAATTTGTAGACTAGCAGAAAAATCCATGCGCAATTCACAGATGTAACAGCACCTTCAAGACTGCTATGAATTTAGGAGTGAAGAGCCTGAAAGACAGGTCTAGAGGCAAAGAGGCATTATAACATTGTATAACTTTGATTATGCCCTGAAGTTTTCTAAAAATTATGCTTTTCTTGGCTCCTTTCTACCTATCTGCATTTCTTCTACCTCACTATAAGAAAAAAAAAGACACTTGAGCAGATCTCTTAAAAATAATCATAGCCAGGCATGGTGGCACACACCTGAAATCTCAGCAGTAGGGAGGCTGAGGAAGGATGGCTCTGAGCTCAAAGCCAGCCTGAGCTACACAGTGAAATCCCGTCTCAAAAAACACCAATTAATAATCATAATAAGATACCATAAAAATGCTTATTTTCTTATTTTTCTTAGGGGCAAAAACAATGGGGAAGCAGGGAACATGTGACTAAATCTTCCATGCCTTAAGTATCAGGAGGCACAATGATCACCAAAATGCACTATACAAAGGAAAAATATGTAAACCTAAATGTGGGAAGGAGGCATTTAGCCACTCATTAAGCAAATATTTGAGTGACTCCTTTGTATACAGGCACTACTCCAGACAGCAGTGAACAGGACAAAAAAAAGGACCCTTACCTTTAGTAATGCTGTAAGTACACAAGTAAGACAACAGTAGTGCTAGGAAGAAAAGTGAGGAAATGGTAATACAATTAGTAGGTTTTTACAGAACCTTTCTGTCTTGATAACATTTGAGGTAAAATCTGAAAGACAGTGAAGAATGGCCAAGTTCTTCTATGAAGGTATTAGAGGAAGAAATATCAGAAAAAAAGAAATGTAGTAATATCTTCACTGACTTAAAAGTTCAATGTGACTAAAACAGACTAATGAGCAGTCAGAGATGAAATGAAAGGAAAAAAGAAAAAAAAAAACTTTCTGAGGTGTTGTGGCAGTTTACTATGAGTCAGATACACATGGTTCATTTACTTAGCTTCCACTCCATTATGGTTAATATCATTAACAATGGAATATTTTGGGGGAAGGGGGTCTTGTTGAGACAGGATTTCACTATGTAATTCAGGCTGGACTTGAACATACTTTGTAGGCCAGGGTGGCAATCCTCCTGCTTCAGCCTCCAGAGTGCTAGGATTACAGACATGAGCCACCATGCCCAGCAAACAAAAGAAGTGTTTAACAGAAAGCTGCATTAGACTCTCCTAACAGACACCAACTATGGCTGCATGGAAGTCCTTGTTTTCCTAAGAAACTGGGTGACACTAGTCTGAAAAGCAAAAGAATATGAAACAATCATCTGGACAGGAGGCACAGAAAGGAGGGAAAAGATGTTTTGTTTTAGAACAATGACACTAAAAAGGCAAAAAAACATTTCACACAGCCAAGAAACTCACAGGAGAAAAAGAAATGTACTTTTCTTATAACAAGGAATAAAGATATCTGGACTTAACTGAAGTGTCCAATCAAGAATTGACTCCAAAATTCATGGCATATACCTTTGATTATCTAAGCTACCATTCATTCATCAATGACTGACCAACTACAGTGGTAACTTGGTTTTATGAACTTGGGAAAGACAGCTTCACTTGTGTTTCTGTGAGAAAGACAGCTGTGTGGTGTTTTGTCACCCAATGGAGAGTTTGCAAACAAAAGCAAAATTTTGCCCAAGGCTTTTTGTTTGTGAATGGAATTTCTAATCCCAGCATTTAGAGTAGGGAAGATGGGAGAATCTCTTCCATGGGCTACACAGTGAGTTCAAGCCAGCTGAACTGCACAGTGAAACCCTGTGTCAAAAAGAAAAAAGGGGAAAAGAAAGCATTTGTGAACTCAGTATCACTATACCTTATTCTGGGATCCTACAAGATGCCAAGAACAGAAAGATTAATTACCTCAAGCAGGTATCATTGCAATTATTTATTGAGACCAAAAGGAAATATGTCTTTGCAACAGAAAAATCTAGCAGCTGTTGTTTAATCAAAATGTTTAAGCCTTGCATCATCCTCAATAAAGTAACTTGACAACCCAATGCAGTGCCCTAAGAAAGAAACATCATCACCTATCAGACAAATCCAAACTACAAAACTTGCCTGAACATTTCAGAAAATTCATGAAGAAAAAAAAAAAAAAAAAAAAAGACCAGGCCGAGTGTGGTGGCACACACCTACTGTAATCCCAGCACTTGGGAGGCTGAGGCAGGAGGATTGGTGCAAGTTCCAGACCAGCCTGGGTTACAAAAATGAGCTCAAGGGCAGCCTGAACTGCATAGTGAGACCCTGTCTCAAAAAGACAAAAAAAAAAAAAAAAAAAGAAGACAGCTCAGCCATCTAAAGCACAAGCTTAGGCAGGCTTAGGCAGGCACAGGGGATAGATGTTCAATCCTTAGCCTTCACCGTAATGCGGGACAGCATTTCCTGACTTTGTCCTCCTGATAGCAATTCACACAGGACACTACAGGGTGCTCTAGGCCTCCGACTGTCTCCTTTAGAACTCCAGTGCAAACAAACCTTTTGGATTCTGCCACATCTGACTCTGTGGGCAGCCACTGGAAGCCAATCTTACAAATTCTTCTCTATTTGTGTATCCTGTATTAAATCTGTTTCTCTAGTAAACAGACTGATACAGAGACTAAAGCAGAATTTTAAGTCGGAGACCAGACTGTATCTCAAAATCAAAACGGGGGATGTAGTTTAGCACTCCCTGGATTCAATCCCCAATACAAGGGGATAAAAAGGGAGAGGGAGATGGTTCAGCCATCTAAGTGTAACAACCCTGGTTCAATCCCCAGTACCACACACCATGCCATCCCTGCCTGAGAACCCCAGGCAAACAGTACCAGCCACCAAAACCAGACATGGTGTCACATGTCCGTAATCCCAGCATTGGGCAGGCTGAGTCAGGAAGATCACTACAAGTCCAAGCTGCATAGTGTGGTCCTGTACCAAAAAAATAAATGATTTAAAAATTTTAGGGACTAGGGAGATAGCTCTGTGGCACAAGTACCTGCCTGGCAAGTGCAAGGTCGTGAGTTCGAACTCTGGTCCCACAAAAATAAACAAACAATTTATAAAAGTGCATTTAAAAAGTATGCTATCTCTTGAGCCTCAGTGTAACCGAGATACAGCTAAATTCTGCCTTAGAATGTGACTTAATAAAACCACTTAGGGAACACTGTCTTTCACTGGTTTTCACCCAAATAAGCTTAACTTTCTCTAGTGTTGCTATCCTCCATCTCCTTAGATTTTTTTTTTTTTTAACTTCTTGCTAAAGGATCAAGCTTACATTTTGCTTAACTTCTTTTTTGCTAACATAACAAGTTCCTAAAGATACACTTCAAAATCAGTCTATAGCTTTTCTTGGAATAAGATGATTCCAGGTCCACAGAAGAAAATAGTAACATGATTATAGATAACCTTTAGGGATCCTAAAAAAAAAAAAAAAAAAATTCCCACAACACTGACTTTATAATCTTACCTCAACTTTTCAGCTGCACTATCATATTCCACAGCACTATCATATCATGATAGCCATGATAAAAAGCCTAAACTAATAATGAAATACTTAATATAATGAAATATTCAACATATGGATCAATGATAACAATGCATCTCTGCTTGAGAAGAAAACATGTACTAGAGCTAGAGCCAGCTACACAGGTCTGATGGACTATTAACAAAAGCTCCTATACTTTGTCATTTAAAATAGGCCACAATAAATGTGTTTCCTGAATTATAGCAGCACTTTAGGCCTCAAAAATAATCTGTTAGGGCTGGTGAGATAGCTCAGCAGTCTAAAGCACCTGCTTAGGCAAGCTTAGGCAACCACAAGGACTGCGGTTTGATCCCTGGCACCACATGCTGCACCAGCCGCACCCCCAGGGCAGGCTGAACCAGCCATAATATAAATAAGTAATAAAGTTAAAAAAATAATCTATTAGTCTAATCTGATTAATAAACCAATACTTGATTATGTAACCTGATGGTTACCAGACTGTCAAATCACATCTTCAATTGAGAATGTCAAATACTAACACAGTAACATAAACCTTATCAATAAAACATTTGAGACAACAATAATTTTTCGACCCCATTTGACAAGGAAACTCCTTAAAAAAAAAAAAAAAAACCTCAATGTAATGCAATGATATAGTCAAAATTAGGCAACCCAGGAAAAAAAATCAGTGTTTAAATTAACAAGGAACAAAATCAATTATTTAACCCTAAGATTAAGTAGAACTACTACTCATTACAAAAAAACAGTAACACAAAAGATAAAAAGGTCTTTTGTAGAGACTGGTGAGATGGCTCAGCGGTCAAAGCACCTCCTTAGGCAAGCTTAGGCAACCACAGGGACTGTGGTTCAAGCTCCCGTACCACATGCTGCACTAGCCCCACACCCAGGGCAGGCTGAGCTAGCCATATTGTTTAAAAAAAAAAAAAAAAAAGATGTCTTTTGGGTTTTTTTTTTTTTTTTTTTTTTGTCTTTTTGAGACAGGGTCTCATTATGCAGTTCAGGCTGGCCTTGAGCTCACTTTTGTAGCCCAGGCTGGTCTCGAACTCACACTGATCCTCCTGCCTCAGCCTCCCAAGTGCTGGGATTACAGGCGTGCGCCACCACGCCTGGTTAAGATGTCTTTTGTAAAGTCACTAATCTTTAAGGAAAAAACTCCTAAAACATCCACAATATAGTTCCATTTTCTCAATTACTGAGAACAAGCAAAAGATGCAAGAAGTTTTTAAAAAATTAAATCACACTACTCATACAGTAATTATTCCAAATGATCAAATCTTTGTTATAAATATTTAGAACAAATGAACTCTCCCTTTGAACTGTATTATTTCAAACGTGCAGTTTGTAAAAAAAAAAAAAAAAAAAAAAAAAAAAAAAAAAAAAAAAAAAAAAAAAAAAAAAAAAAAAAAAAAAAAAAAAAAAAAAAAAAAAAAAAAAAAAAAAAAAAAAAGCACCAATTAAATCCCAGTCAAAAAATGAGCTTGAAAAAAATTTTAATTTTTAATAAGTGAGTTTAATTGCACATGGTGTTGAATACCTATAATCTCAGCACTGGGGAGGCTGAGATTGGAAACTACAAATTGCATGGGCTACATACTAAGTTCAAGGCCACCCTGTATTCCATAACATGACACTCTCTCAGGAAAAAAAAAAAAAAGAGCTTGATATATGACAGTTCATCAACAATAAAAATGTATGCTAATTTCAAGCTCCATTAGAAACAGAGTTGAGGCATACATGCATATCAAGAAAAAGTATGACTTATCAAAAAGAAAAAAAAACTAGAGAAAATAATAAACATTTCGAGGTTCCAACCCATAAGGGAAATAATGTTCACATTTTGAAATGTAGTTATTTTTGCACACACTGACCTTTCAATAATGGATAATTCAGCATAATACTCCCACCATATGAGCAAACAGCATGAGGCACAGCAAGTCAAGGCCTAGTGAGATGGCTCAGCAGACTAAGCACCTGATTAGGCAAGTACAGGGATGGGGTTCCATCTCCCGAGTACCACATGCCACTGGCAATCAAGACTGGCCATGGTGGCACTACACATGTGCAATCCCAGTGCTGAGAAGGCTGAAAACAAAAGGATCACTGCAAGTCCAAGCTGTGTAGTGAGACCCGGTACCAAATATATTAAAAATAAATAAACCCAGTGTCCCCAATTTCATAGACTGTGTAGTCCTATCAGGTGACATAGACAACATTTTCAAGGACTGAAGACAAACTCATAGTAACCTGGGCAAATTTCTTGCTCTTTTTTTTAACCACCATTTGTGTGTTTGGTACAGGGTTTCACTATGCAGATCAAATTTGTGACCCTTTTGTTTTCAGCCTCCCCAGCGCTGCAATTATAGGCATGTGCCACCAGTGACACCCGGACTCTGCCGCCTGGACTCTGTTGCTGGCTCAACACAACCCCCGGTAGGGCCAGCACGTCAAGCGGGGCTGGGGATCAAGTCCTCACCCCTAAGCTTGCCAAGGCAGGTACTTAGTCTGCTGAGCTATCTTGCCAGCCCAACTTGCACAAATTTCAACTGCAGCTCTATGACATTCTCTCAGATGCCTAATTGGTTTAAAGTTTTTTCCTTTACACATTCCCACTGGCTTGAACTACCTACATGTATGACTGTCCCAATAAACTGTTAAGTTTATTTAATCACAATTTTTTTTTTAATGTATGCCATTTTCCTCAAGAACTCCACTTTTGGGGCCAGGGAGATAGCTCAGTAGAATAAGTGCTTGCCTGGCAAGTGCAAGGGCTCAAGTTCGATCCCTGGTTCCACAAAAAAGAAAAAAGCACTCCACTTTTAAGTAGAGGGAGGGCTGGGCATGGTGGCGCACGCCTGTAATCCCAGCACTCGGGAGGCTGAGGCAGGAGGATCGGTGAGAGTTCGAGACCAGCCTGGGCTACAAAACTGAGCTCAAGGCCAGCCTGAACTGTACAGCGAGACCCTATTTCAAAAAGACAAAAATAAATAAATAAATAATAAAAAAATAAGTGGAGGGAGGATGGGAGAGAAAAAGGGAATGAAAAAAGGAATTAAACTGTTATGTACAATTACCAACGCCATTAAAAGAATGTAAACATTACATACTGCAAAATGTATTAAAAATAAAAATTCTGCGCACGTCTGTAATACCAGCACTTGGGAGGCTGAGGCAGGAGGATCAGTGTGAGTTCGAGACCAGCCTGGGCTACAAAAGTGAGCTCAAGGCCAGCCTGAACTGCATAATGAGACCCTGTCTCAAAAACAAAAATAAATAAATAAATAAATAAATAAAAATAAAAATTCAAAGTTTAAGCAAATCACGGGCCAGCATTAAAATAAAACTATTTATTTATGGCGGGAACGGGGTTCAAACTCATGACCTTGCACTTGCCAAGGCAACACTTGTGCCATGGAGCTATCTCCCTGGCCCCATAAAACAAAACTTTTTAAAAGAAAAAAAACTGAGGGCCGGTGAGATGGCTCAGCAGCCTAAAGCAAGCTTAGGCAACCGCAGGGCCTGCGGTTCAACCCCCTGCACCACATGCTGCACCAATCTCAGGGCAGACTGAGCTGGCCATAATATTTAAAAAAATAAATAAACTGAAAAAGAACTGGAGATGTTAAAAAAAAAAAAAAATAAAGTAGTAGTAATCCTGATGTAGGACAGGTAAAAGATTTAGCTTCAAGCTAAAGCAATCCTTAAAGCAGTCCAACATGCTAAATGTCCAACAGAAAATTTAATAACTACATAATGAAATAGATGAATGCCATATCAACATTGTACAACTAACTTTCATCAACTCAAAAGCACGTATTATTTCATATTAAGTCTCTAAAATCTGAATGTATCTTGTAAATGGATGGCATTTCCTGGTTTAAACAGCTTTTTCTGTTTTTTTTTGGTCCTGAGAACTGAATCTAGGACCTAATCCTGAGCTATAACCCTAGACCTTTTTTGTTTCGTTTCTCTGGAACTCAGGACCTTGCACTTGCCAGGCAGGCAATTGTGCCCCTGAGCTATCTCCCTGGCCCTGCCCTAGACCTTTTTAAAAAAAAATTAAGACAGGGTTTACACTAAATTGATCAACCTGGGTTTTCCCACTCATTGTCATCTCATAATGCTGGGATTATATGCATACGCCACTGCAACCAGCAGCATTTCTTTTTAGTACTGCACAAAAGTTGATTTTAAATTACCAGAGACATGTTCAAGTTATACTAAAGTCAATTACAAAAAAACAAAGTAAACAATGTTTATAGATAAGACAATATACACCCCTAGGAAAAAAAGACAAAGATATACCATGAAATCTTTAAAATTCTCTCTTAAGTCTTGCTGCTTCCCTGTTGTTTTGAGGTACTGGGAATTGAACCAAGAGTATCCTAGCTACTTTTCTCTTGTTTCTGGGACAAAATACCTGACACCCAAAATTAAGGAAGGAAAGGCTTATTTATTTAGCTCAGTTTGTGAAGGATTCAATCCATAACCAGCTGGCACGCGGAAAACTGGCACGCAGCAGAGGGCAGCAGCTCATGGTGGCAGAAAACAGCAAAACGGCAAGATCAAAAGGAAAGAACAGCAGCCACAGTGGCAGAGGCAAGCCTCTCTTCCTTATATTGCATTCAGGCTATCTACCTCAGAGTGTAGGTGTAGCACTCACATCCATAATCTGCGCTCCAATGACTGCATGAGGCTTTAGGGGGACAACTAGACACAAACCGTAACGTATGGTCTCATGTTTGTTCTGCCAGTCATCTACATCGCCAACTCTCTTTTTCATTTTCTAATTTCGAGACCGTCTCTCACTAAATTGCCCAGGCTGGCCTCAAATTTGTGATCTTCCTGCTTCAGTCTCCCAAGTAGTTGAAATTACAGGCATGTACCTACCACAGTGCTAACTACAATTTAGCTGGGAACCAGGAATGATGATACACACCTGTAATTCCATCACTCAGAAAGCTGAGGCAGGGATTGTTTCAAATTCAAAACCAGACTGGGCTACTAAAGCTCACAGCTAATCTGAACTATATAACAAGACCCTATCTCAAAAGGATACCCACCCACCCTCCCATCCACACACAGACACACAGACACAGACATAGACACACACACATACTCCTATCCTTCCATTTACATATCAATTGGCGCAATCCTGTACCTAAATATACCTACAGTAACTAATTCAATATTTATTGAGTAGTACCTACTATGTACAAAGAAATGCTGTCAGGTATCATGTAAAATGGGAAAATATGAACGAATGCAATTGCCTTAAAATACTCAGCATCTAGCAAAAGAATTCATGGTCTGCATTCAGGGCTTTTAATGAAGCCATGTCACCAACTCAGTGATATTTAAATGCTGAACATGTTCTATAGTTCTACTGAAAAACAACCTATTAAACCAGGTATGATTCTACCACACATCTGTCATGTCAGCACTCAGGAGGCTGAGGCAGAAGAAATCACTGCAAGTTCAAAGCCAGTTTGAGCTACATAGTTCAAAGCCAGTCTTAAATACATAGCAAAAGGAGACAACCTTGGGCTAAGGATATACCTCATCAGCATAAGCACCTGCCTGGCAAGCACAAGGTCCTGAGCTCGATTCTCAGTGCCGAATTTAAAAAAAAAAAAAAGGCCATAATCAAAAAGACAACCCTTTAACAGGGACAAAAACATGCCCTGTCACGTACTTCATAACTGAAATAAGTCAGCACTTTATCACACCACAAATTAAATATTATTCAAGTGACAACGCTCCAACTCTAGCACTGAGTCTTATAAAATTAAATACTCCTAAAACCATGTTACCATCACATTTATCAGCTAATACTTATATACTCAATAACAAATTAACAAGAAACATGCTGCAACATAACTTTATTATAACCTGTGAATTTACCTTTTTTTTTTTTTTTTGAAGTACAATTTTTTTTTTTTCTTTTTGGCAGAACTGGGGTTCAAACTCACGACCTTGCACTTGCCAGGCAGGCACTTGTGCCATGGAGCTATCTTCCTGGCCCCTGGCCCCTGGCCCCTGGCCCCTGGCCCCTGAAGTACAATTTTTAAACTTTCTTTGATCACCATATGCTCACAAAGCAGGTGGGTAAAGTGACCAAAAGAATAACTAACTGTTGCCTCAAAGGATCCACAGTTGAGATAAGAGAAGAAAGAAGCCCTGGGGAAAAGCTCCATAATACCGGATTTGGCAAACGATTTAACCATGACACCAGAAGTACAGGCAACAAAAAATAAACTGCACTGCATTTCAAATTACAATCTATAGCCGGGCATGGTGGCTCACACCTGTAATCCCAGCACTCGGGAGGCTGAGGCAGGAGGATCGCTGTGAGTTCGAGACCAGGCGCTGCATTTCCACCCCACCTCCACATGGAGCATGAGACCTGCTCTTAAGGCAGCCTGAGCCAGCCAAAAATAATCCTCCTCAAAATATACAAAGAATTCTTACAACTCAATAACCACCACACACATACACAGACACACACACTTCACCTAGGGTGTGGTTCAGTGGTATAAAGCTTACCTAGCACTAATAAAGTCAGGGGTTCAATGGCTTTATTTCAACCACTGGGAGGAAAAAATAATTAAATGCATCATTTAAGCAAGGCTCCATGGTACACATTTCTGATACTACCAATTTGTCCGGTTAAGGTAGCAGGACCACAAGTTCTAGGCCAGGCTGGACAACT
>PVJA010032271.1:0-11033 GCA_004027025.1 Myocastor coypus | reverse complement strand
AAGAAGGCAACTTAAGATATTTCTATAACACAATATACCAACAGCCAATAATAACATGAAAAAATGTTCAGCATCACTTATTCAGGGATTGCAAATCAAAACCACAATGACACAACAGTCTCAACTAATCAAGGTAGCTCTCACCAAAACAAAATTAAAAATCTTAACTAGAGATGGTGAAACACTTGTAATCTCAGCACGTGAGAGGCTGAGGCAGGAGGATCGTTGAGTGTGGACTGTGACCTACAAAACAAGTTTCAAATCAGCCTAAATAACATGAGACCAAAAATAAATAAAACAGTCTACAACAAATGTCAGTGAGGATGTAGAGAAATTGGAACCTTTGGTGCACTGTTGACAGGAATGTAAAATGGTCCCAATGTGGTTCCTCAAAACATTAAACAAAGAACTACAATCCAGCAATTGTATTTCTCAGTATATTCCCCAAAGAACTGAAAGCTGGAACACAAACAGGTATTATATACCCATTTTCATTAACAGTATTATTCGCACCAGCCAAAAGATGGAAGCAATTGCAGTTCTAAGTAGATGGTACTGGGTCTCAAAGAGGAAGAAAATTCTCAAACATGCTTTGGATGAAACTTAAAACAAATGCACTGTGATTCTGTATTTATAAGGTATCTTAAGTACTCAGAACAAAAAATAAAACAATATAGTTGTCAGGCAAGGAAAATAAATATGAATGGAAAACTATTGATTACTGGATTCAAAACTTAGTTTGAAAAACTGAAGAGTTCTGGAGATACATGATTGGTAACAGTTACACAATGTAGACATACTTCATGTCAGTGAAGCATACACTTAAAAAGTTTAGCCAGCTTTAGTGCTGCATGCCTATAGTCCCAGGACTTAGGATGCAGAGGGAGAAAGACCGCCTGAGTACAAAGCCAGCTCAACTAGTTAGTAAGACCTTGTCTCAAAAAAAAAAGAAAGTTTGGTAAATGTTAAATGTGTTTTACCACAAAAAGCAAATTAAAAGGGTAGTGAAAATGTCATATTGCAGGTTTAAGTTTTAGAATATGATAAAAACCTTTTGCAGCACTGTGATCAAGGTTTCCGTGAAAATAAACCCATTGATCTCAGAGACACACTAATCAGAGACAAGAAGCATTAAAGAAGGATGTAACATTCCAGGAAAACAGCAAAGAAGTATAAATGTCAGATGCAGAGGACTAGCAACAATTTGCAACAGAAAATAAGTCTGTGGAGAGAGAAAAAAAAAAAAGTCTGAAAAAGTTAAGGTCCACAATGTAGAAGCCCTTGAATGCCAGTACAGGGCTCTAACCAGCAAACTGACAGTAGCATAACTTTCTCATATTAGAGGGCAAATTTACTTTTACACTTAGAAGACTGGATGGTGGAAGGGAAGACAAGAGAAAAAAATCAGTTTTATTAGTTACAGATATTCCTTTGACAACCTATATTTTTTAATAACTACTTATGACCCAGGTGCACTGTTCAGATTTAATGACCTGGTGCTCAGGCTTATGACTCATTATGTGTACAGTTCTGTATGTTTTTTTTTAATGTATTTACTACATGGTCTACAGGGTCTCACTACATAGATTGCACTCTAGTGATTCTTCTGTCTTCAGCCTCCCAAGCGCTGGGATTACAGGCACGCACCACCATGCTCAGCCTCAATCACCATCTCAGCCTGCCCCAGGGGTGGACCTGGCATGGCAGGCCAGGGATCAAACCCCAGTCCCAGCATCTGCTTAAGCACATGCTTTAGTCCGCTGAACTATCTGGCCAGCCCAGTTCTATGTCCTACAGAGCCTCGGTGTGTTTTTATTGTACGTGTCTTTTATACAACACTTTTGCTGACTATACCGTTCATTACCGTAGCAATGCTATTATACATTGCAGTACTGCATATGTGTTAAGAACAAAAAAGCAAAACCACCAAGTTCAAGTTGTGCTGACTATTGTTCATAACAAACAATTCCTCATTTACCAACCAATTCATCCAATGACCTAGTCCCAGAACCATAGCTCACTCATTAAATGAGAAACATCTGTATTGAGCATTCAGAATGTTCCAGGTTCTGAGACTAAAAACTCATAGCAGGACTGGGCTATAGCTCAGTGGAACAATACCTGCCTGGCAAATCAGAGTTCGATTCCCAGTACATACATACACACATGCAATACATGCAACACATGCACGCCAAAACTCATGGCAATAGAGGGACAAACAGCAAATAAAAAGGAAAGTGGGGATTTCTGAAGTACTCACAATTAACCATCTCTTGGGGTCAGCGAATATACATGGCGTCCACTTTGTACTGAACTCAACAGGTAGTCATGATTTAAGCACTGTGCTCCATGTATATTATACCTTTAAAGATTTCATTAAAGAAGGTAGGTATGGTGGCACACACCTATAATCCCAGCACTTCTAAATACTAAGGCTGAGTCAAGAGGACTGCTACAAGTTTTGAGGTGAGCCCAGGCTAGCTACACAGTAAATTCATAGCCAGTCTCAACTACATAGCAAGATCCTACCTATCTCAAGAAAAAAAAGTTTATTAACCAGGTATGGTGACTTGTACCTGTAGTCCCAGCACTTGGGAGGTTGAGGCAAGAGAAAGATCGCTGAGAGTTTGAGGTCAGCCTGAGCTACAAAATGAATTTAAGGTCAGCCTAGTGTAAAGTGAAATCTTGTCTCCAAAAGACCAATAACTAAATTAAGTAAATTTACCAATGGCTAGGTTTGTAGCTCAGTGATAGAGCACTTGGCTAGTGAGGGAGGGAGGCCTTGGCATTACACACATATGAAAAATGTACCAAAAATGACAAATGATGCAACCACGATAGATGTACTAGATACCTAAAAAGAAAACCCAGAGGCAGTGACATCTAAGATGTTTTGTTTGTGATGCTGGTGATTAAACCCTGGGCCTTCCCATTGAGTTACATCCCCAGCTCTTTTTTTTACTTCTTGGAGACAGGGTCTCACCAAATTGCTCAATTCCCAGACTAGGCTTCAATTTTACAATCCTCCCAACTCGGTCTCCCAGAATGCTGGGATAGTGGCATAAGCCAGCACACCTGGATTCTAATGTATGCTTTAAGAATAAGCACATCAGATAGCTAAAGGAAAAGATATGGTCTAAGGCAATCGTGATGAACCTGTGTGCCATAGTGGGCTGTTTGCATCATTGAAAACTCTAAAAAATTTGCCATCACTGATCTAAAAGAAGGAAAACCATAGGGGAAAATGTACCAAACCAAGTATTAAAAGTTTGTCCAAAAAAACTGTTTTCATTCTAATTCAGAGATGGTAATCTAAACTACAGTGGAAGCACAGAAAAGAGCAAGGTAGGTTAAATTACATCTGTAAAGAGCATTTCATCGCCAATTAAATCTCTATGAAAAAGAAGAAATTGGAGCTGGAGATGACTCTTAATATGCCCAAAACAGCAATTTGGTACTCCAGGCCATCCCCTGCCATTCACTGTTCAACCCACAAGCTACACTCCAGAAACTTTTCCTCCTCCTTTCAGTAAGCCTCTCTCCCAGTCAAGATTTAAAGTTCAGTCCCAGCTTTCAAGGAACTTATAAAACTCAGTTGCTAGCACTCTTTAGGCAAATAGGGGTGTTGACGATACAGTACAGCACAAGGGAATTGTGCCTTTAGAAAATGAGTGATGTGCAGTGCCAGGCCTATAAACCTTCAAAGGCAATGTCTGCAATCCCAGCACAGAGGGAGGCTCAGGTAGGACTACAAACATTCAGAATGCAGCACCTAGGCAATTCAGGGAGATGCTGCCTACAGAGAGACTGCTAGCTAGCGGAGTGTGTGTGGTTCAGTGCAAAGGCCTATAGTTAGCATTCCCTAAGGCAGTGGATGTGAACCTACCACACCTGTGCTACAGGGTCAGGCTGAGCCCTCTGTCAGCATTAGAGACTGCCCTGAACCATAGCATCAGATAACATTTGATTTTTCTAAACTAAAACCTCAGTATTCAGGTTTAATTGCAGCGTTGGCACTTTGGGATAAATAAAGTGGTTTTGAGATTGCAGTTTGGGCAGTTGGTCTCTAAAAAGTTCACCACCACTGCCCTACAGTGGGTAGGGGGCTTAGCAAGAAGTTTGTTACCCAATACAAAAATGCTGTAGTGTGTCTGTGTGGCTCCCCCCCCCCCCGTGGTACCAGGAACTGAACTCAGGACCCTGCTTGCCAGGCATGCATTTATTCTACTGAGCTATCTCCTTGGCCCTGTGTGTGGCTTTTGAGACAAGGTCTCGCTATGTAGTTTAAGATGCTCCTAAATCCACTAAGTAGCCCAGGCTGGTCTCAAACTAGTGGTGATCCCCTAACCTCAACCTCCCAAGTCCTGAGATTACAGATGAGCACCACCACTGTCAGCCTGAAAATGCTATCTTGAGATATGACCCCTCCTATGAGAGGAGGAGGGGTACAAGGGACACATGCAGGCATCACAAAGGAAATAACTTTACAAAGAAAATTCATATTTTTTAGACTGGGAATGGTGGCACATTCCTGTAATCCCAGCTCTTGGGAGGCTGTAAACAGGTAGATCACTACAAGTCAGATCTAGTAGTGGGACCCTGAACACCATGCTCTAAAAAAAAACGAAAGAAAATCATATTTTTAGTCAACTCATTTCTCCAAAATACAACACCCTTCATCCCTATCACCTTCACCCTCACTAAATTCTTAGTTCAACTTGCTGCTTCCACGAGCACACAGATACAAACCTTTTCCCCCATTGGGAGGAGTCAGAAAGGTTTCATACCATGAAACTCCCTATAGTGGGTTCTTCACCTTCAAAATAAAACTAAAACATGGTCTTCTGTGACTATGCCTTCCCTTCCCCAGCTATCTCACATGAGGTCTTTCCCCACCCCAAGAGTACTCAAGCTAAACAGATTTCACATCAGGCCTCTAAAACACAAGCAGTTGGGGCTGGGGAGATAGTTCTGTGGCACAAGTGCCTGCTTGGCAAGTGCAAGGTCGTGAGTTCAAACCCCGGTCCCGCTAAATAAATAAATAAATAAAAACACAAGCAGTCTTCCCTGTCATTCTTTACACCTGCCAAGGGACCATCACGGCCACCACAAGCACCGTCATGTCTCACATTGTTAACTTTTATTTTTCAGACAGGATCTTGCTATGTAATTCAGGCTGGTCTCACACTCACTGTGGAGGGCCTCAAACTCACTGCGATCATCGTGCTTCAGCCTCCATAGTGCTGGGATTACAGGCGCACACCACAGACCCCATTCACATTGTTATGTCCTCAAAGAACTTCCAGGACAAGTTTCTATGGATCTCTATTTCTGGGTCCAGAAGAGGAAACGGTACCATTTTAAACATAATCTAATTCAATTCACATTTCAACCTGCCCAAGGGCCACCACCTCCCAGAAAGCTTCTAAACTTAGTCGAATAAGTTTATTAAACTTATTAGCCACCTCTCCATGGATGGCTCCACAAGCTTCTGCTGCTAGCCTTACACAGCAGTTTCTGATCAGTACTGTTACAATATTAGAACAATCTGGGTGTGTGCCTCCTTTACTATATTGTGAGCCCTTAGGAACAAAGACCATGTCTTAATCACTCGAGAGACCAGAAAAAAAAAAAAAAAAAGGAAAAAATATTTTTAATGTGATAAAAGTCAAGAAGGGTCAACAGCTAAGCTCAGCCTATAGCTGAGCCGGCCAGAGTCCGTGATGCAAGCCTGTAACCCCAGCTCTGCGGAAGCTGAAAGTGGGAGAGCCCAGAGGTACGTACAGAGACTCCGCAACAACCAAACACAATAAAAGAGAAAGAAAAACTGTCGAGTCTCTAAAAAAAATCACTGCTAAAGGCAAAATACTCTCATGGAAATGCCTATCTACCACGATGCGGTATAAAGACTTCTATCATCATAAACACGAAATAACTTCAATTTAGTGGAAAACTTAACATACCTTACTCTTTTATAAATTACCGAAATTCTTGCCAAAACACCATAAAGAGGAAAAACTTAAAGACACTGGAGGATCAGGAGGTGTCAAGCCTGGCCTCGGGTCAACTCCCTCCTGCATTACTGGGAAGCCATTGCGGCCAGGCCCAAAGTTAGGCATTTGAACATTTTTCCAATAAGTTGTTCATAAAGACTCTTAAAAGTCAACAACAAAATACTTTTTAGTGCCACTCCTGAAAACGAAGATCACTAAGTGTGTGTAATTAAGCACACAAGTGGGTTGGGTAAATTTCGAAGTAAAGGTTTACACGGAAAACACCGGGTGTGGCGCACCTTTCACCAGCAAGGCTGACTGTGTCAGAGAAGGGAGCCGAGACTTCCGAGTCCGCTCCGGGCGGAACGCGGGCAACGCCAACCTCCAGAGCCACATCCAGAGGAAGTTTGAGAGGCGGAGGGGGAGGGGAGCTGCCGCCTAACCAGACAACAATCACTTCCCTGGAAAACAACCGCCAGCCCGCACCCTCCCCGGGGCCCCGAGGGGGCGCGCCCCGGCCCGACGCGCGCGACCAGGGCCTTCGAACAAAGTTCAGAAGCCAGGAGAAACTTTTTGGAGAAGCAGCTCCGCCGCCTTGCGGGGCCTGTGGCGTCGCCTCTTCCCCAGACGCGGCCCAACTTCCCAGCAACTGGAAAGCGCCCCCTCCTGCGCACCCGCAGCCCGGGCCCAGTGGGGAACGTCCGACCCGCGCCCGGGGGAGCCCAAAGCCGAGCGGCGCCCTTGCAGAAACGGCGGCCCGCGAAGTCAGCCGGCCGCCCCTGGAGCCCTCGCCAGGCTGGGCACACCCGCGCCCGTGCGGAGGAAGGTGCGAAGAGTTACCTGCGTTGAGCGGAGCGAACTCAGGAGTCCAGAGGCGAGAAGCCCACAGCCCGCCGCTTTGTCTCCCTACCGGTCCGGCTCCGAGGAGGAAATGGGCCGCCCGGCGCCCCCGCCTCCCGGCCCCCGCCCCGTGGCCCCGGCCCCGCCCGCCTTCCCGGCACCTCCCTCCAGCGCGCTCTTCCCGGCGCCTCCCGCCGCCACAGCGCCAGCTACTCTTGCTCTCTCCAGCGCGCTTCCCCTCCCCTCCCCAGCACGCGCCCACGGCGGAGGGAACCCGGTCCGACGAGGCCAGGACCTCCAAAGAACTTCCTCCGCTCGGTTCCCACCCCAGAGTTCCTTCTCCCGAGCCCTGGGGGTACTCGAGACCGAGAGTGACCCCCCCCCCGGGAGGAGGGAGGAGAGCTAACTTCTAGAACAGCAGGGGGGGCAGGTGAGTCACCGCGCCGGGCCCAGGTGAGGCTTGGCCGGGCCGGGCAGGCCTCGCCCCCTGCACAGCGTCCGCAGGTCCTGGCGCCGCGCGACGCGGAGTCCTGCGTGCGCTTCCCTGAGGAATGGCACAGGTGTCCCTGAGTTCCGGGCTCCAAGAAAAGTGCGCTAATCCCACTCTAGCTTTACCGAAGGAACGACTGAAACCAGATTAAATATCTCTCAATTGAGGTCAAAGTGGAAGTAGAATCCGACCTTCCTGGCTCTTGGAATAGCTCAGGGGCACCCTAGGCAAACCCCTGCCTCAATCCCCAGCACCGTCAAGAAACAAAGTGAAGGGAATAGTCCCTAGATATCCCTTACCGGTCGCATCACTCCTCAGGTGGGGAAACCAAAAGCCCTCCTGATCCAAAACCGGAGGTCTGTGGCAGTGCTCCCTCCTAGCATTGTTACCTTCCCGAATGCAAACAAATTTGAGGGACCTGACTTCTACCCCTACTTTCTGACCATTTAGGTTTTTTGTGTTTTCTGTTTTGTGTCTCAGGAAAGGGCCTACAGGGGGAGTTTATTTGTATACTTTTTTTTTTTTTTCCTTCTTAGTGATTACTTTAAATAAATAAATAAATAAAAAGGAGACAAGCTAGGTGCCATTATCCGGGCTGGTGGTGCAAGCCTCTGTAATCCCCGTGCTTGGGAGGCTGAGGCAGGGGAATCGGTTCAAGTTCAAGACCAACCTGGGCTACAAAAGTGAGCTCAAGGCCAGTTTGAGCTGTGTAGTGAGACCTTGTCTCAAAAAGACAAAAAAAAAAAAAAAAAAAAGCTAGATGCAGTGGCACACTTCTGTAATCCCAGCAGTGAGGCAAGAGAATCACTGTGAGTGCAAAGTCAGCCTGGGCTACAAAATGAGCTCAAGGTCAGCCCAAACTACATAGCAAGACTCTTATCAAAAAAAAAAAAAACCATGCTGGGATTGAACCCTGGACCATTGCTCTGAGCTACATTCCTAACCCTTTTTAAATTTTTTTTAATTTTATTTTTTGACAGAGTCTCACCACAAATTGCCTGGGCTGTGCTTAAATTTTCTATTCGCCTGCCTCAGCTTCCCAGAGTGCCTCAAAAAACCTACTCTTGTGGGTTTACATTTTACTCTGCCAATCTTTCTCCAAGGGATGGCAAATCCTGGAAGCCAGAAGCTAGATATATCTCCTCGGCACAGGATGCAATGCCTACGTGTGAGTGGGGGTACCACAAAGGCTGTTATTTAAAGCTCTAAAAGGATCTCCATCCCTGCCCTAGGGAGAGCCCAGTAAACATTCTGGGTAGATGTGCTCACTGTAATTCACAGCACCATGGGTTTGTACTAGCTGAGATGCTGGCAAAGGGCAGTAGAACAATAGAGTGGAGAGAGCACAAGCTTAAGAAGAAAGACATGCTTAAGCAAGAGCAGGGACTGGGAATTGGATCCCCAGCACCATGTGCCCCACCGGCCCCGCCCTGGGCGCCAGCACTGAGCTGGCCACCCAGCATGGTGGCACACACCTATAATCCCAGAGCTGGGGAGTCTGAAAACAGGAGGAGCATTACAAGTCTGAGGTGTGTGGTGAGACCCTGTACCAAATACATTGAAGAGAAGGAAGGAAGGAAGGAAGGAAAGAGAAAAGAAAAAGGGGCTAGGGAGGTAGCTCCATGGCACAAGTGCCTGCCTAGGGAGTGCAAGGTTGTGAGTTCAAACTCTGGTCCAAGGAAATCCCAAACTCTGGTCCAAGGAAATCCCAGCTTTGGAGCTAGTGAGATGGTTCAGCGGTCTAAAGCGCCTGCTTAGGAAAGCTTAGGCAACCACCGAGGTTTGATCCCTGGCACCACATGCTGCACCAGCCCCTGTGCCCCCAAGGCAGGCTGAGCCAACCATAGAAAGAAAGAGACAGACAAACTATGATGAGTCCCTTCCTCTCTACCTATATCCCATTCTGTTCCTGGCTTCAGGGCCCTTATTCTTATAGTCTTTTCCCATGCTCCCTCCACTTTACCTAGCTACATCAGAAAATAGTAATCAATACATAAACATTTAAAGGAACAGAAAAATGATTTAAAGGACTGTGCTCCATAGCTTTGTACATCTATCATTTTACTCAGAACCAGCTATTTAATTTGCAAGGCCTCTTGTTTAAACTTTCAATAGGCCAGGCATGGTAACACATACCTGTAATCCCAGGATTTAGGAGGCTGAGGCAGAAGGATTAAAGGTTTGAAACCAGATTGGACTATATAACAAAAATAAACTTTTTTAGAAAATTGTGATTTTTCTTTTCAATAATTTCAAGACAGCAACAGCAAACCACTAAAGCAAGCATGGGTCTTTAAGGATTAAAATACAGGGTTCGTTTTGAGAAAAGGGCCAGGTGACAGAGTATAAGGAGAGATTTGCCATGAGCTGCTTAAACTGAAAAATAGTTCCCTACTTCTGAGAAACTCTAAAAAAGCTCACTAAAGAGTTGAGCATTATGTCACCAGCACTTGCTATATGCTGAAGAAGCAAATGAAAACTAATCAGCATGCTAGCATTCACCTAAAGTCCCAGCACTTGGGAGGCTGAGCCAGGAAGATCACAAATTCAAACCTAAATGATTTAGTGAGAACCTGTCTCATAGAATTTTTTTTTAAATGTGCTGAGTTCATCCACCAGTAAAACACATAAACACACCCTGAATAAAACTGACTTGATGAAGTCACATAGTAAAAACATATAAACATATTTTTTTAAAAAAGGACAAATAGGAAGATAGAGGAGTGATACAAATAGGATAAGGATAAACTAAACCTAATCTGGGGTTCAATGACCTTCAGAAGGGACTGTTAGGCTGTGACCCTCTCCAGACAGACATTAGCACTCACCTTTCCACAGAAGCTGCTTTTGTCAATGTCCCTAATGGTGTCCACATTGCCAGCCACATACCGCCTTCCTTTCTTGGTCTCAAAATGCCTTCTTGTCAGCCTTCAGGGCACCAGGCTTTAGGATTGTGCTTCAGCCTCACTGGCTTGTACGGCTCATTTGATGATGCCTCCCGGGAACCAGTACTGTAACATTTTCAGGCCAGGAGGATTTAGAAGGCATCATCAAATAAGTCTTACAACACTGGGAAGGCCGGGGAGATAGCTCAAGGGCACAAGTACCTGCCTAGCAAGTGCAAGGTCCTGAGTTCCATCCCCGGTCTGCAAAAAAAAAGTTGTTAGGTCTGAATGCCTAACAACTCTGGGAGCAAGCAGGTAAAAGCTATTTGCATAATAATACTGAAATATCATTTGCCTTTTCCACTACTGTTCTTTGGTGGGTGTACATTAGAGTGTTCCACAAACTACACAGTGTATGGTATGGCATCAAATGGAATATAAAAGCAGATTTAAGAATCTAGTCATCTCCTATTAAGCCAGACTTAGAGATTTATAAAAATACAGAACAATAACACTTTTCCTGGAATTTTATTCTTTTATTGAAAATGTTATTCTTTATTCATTAAAGAAAACATTTTCTTCCAGTACTGAGGATTGAACCAGAGCCTTCATATGGAGCTGCATCCCTAGACCTATAATTTTTTTTTTCTTTAAGATAGGCTCTCAGTAAGTTGCTAAGCTTCCCTGGGTGCAGGAATTACAGGTATGTACTACCCATGCCTGGCTTATATTTTTTATAACATTTATGAATTCGCTACTAGTATTTTTAATGAATAAATTAATATCTTGAAATTTACTTTTTTTTTTTTTTTTTTTTTTTTTTTT
>PVJA010032270.1:11128-24328 GCA_004027025.1 Myocastor coypus | reverse complement strand
TAATCCCAGCACTTGGAAGGCTGAGGCAGGAGGATCGGTGCGAGTTCAAGACCAGCCTGGGCTACAAAAGTGAGCTCAAGGCCAGCCTGAGCTGCATAGTGAGACCCTGTCTCAAAAAGACAAAAAAAAAAAAAAAAACAGCACTGATTTAATGGGCCTGGTGGGATGGCTCAGTAGTCTAAAGCGCCTGCTTGGGAAAGCTTGGGTGGCTTCAGGGACTGCGGTTGGATGCCCAGTACCACATGCTGCACCAGCCCTGCCCTTGGGGCGGGCTGAGCCGGCCATAAAAATGAGTGAATAAACAAACAAAGGTTTTATTTTTTTTTTTCTTGTTTCAGAACCTTTGTTTGTTTGTTTATTCACTCATTTTTTTTTTTTTTTTATGACCAGCTCAGCCCACCCAAAGGCAGGGCTGGCACAGCATGTGGTGCCGGGGATCGAACTGCGGTCCCTGAGGCCACCCAAGCTTTCCAAAGCAGGCGCTTTAGGGGCTGGGGAGATAGCTCCGAAGCACAAGTGCCTGCTGGGCAAGTGCAAGGTAGTGAGTTCGAACCCTGGTCCCACAAAAAAAAAAGAAAAACAAAGCAGGCACTTTAGACCACTGAGCCATCCCACCGGGCCCCAAACAAAGGTTTAAAAAAAAAAAAAAAAAAATTACTAGCTGCAATATAATAGTAAAGCAATGAGATCTAAGATCAACATACAAAAATCACTCATCTTTGACATATTAGCAAGAAGCAATTTGATAAGTGATGCACAAAGATTATATTTACAATAACAAAAATTACAAAATATCTACCAATACATGACAAAAAATGTGCAAAAACTATGAATAATGAAAAAAAATTCTACTAAAGTACAAAAAAACCTGCCTGGAGTGACAAAAGGATATTGTGTTCTTGCATACCCAAATTAGCCTATAATTCCATCAAAGTGGCTGGATATGGTACTGCATGACACCCAGCTCTGGGGAAGTGAGTTCAAGGCCAGCCCTGACTACATATTGAACTCAAAGCCAGCTTAAGCTTCATAGGAGACCTTGTCTCAAAAAACAAATAAAATCCCATCAAAATATCTAATTTTAACCACCTGATCCTAAAGATATAAGATACAACATACAAACTGGATTTATTTATTTGGTTCCAAGCTCAAATATATAAATTCCAAATGCATTCAAATTAAAAATATAAGGTATATGCCTATGATCCCAGAACTCAAAAGTGTGAAGCAGGAGGACTCCCAGCTCAAGGCCAGCTGGGAATACTTAACTATATAATGAAATCCTGTCTCAAGGAAGAAAGGAAGATAAGGAAAAAATATCAGGGCAAGAGTGCTTGCTACTCAATGATCTAGTGCTTGACTAGCACACACTTAAGTTCTGAAACAACTCCAGCACTGTAAAAGACAAAAAAACAACAACAAAACAAAACAAAACAAAACAAAACAAAACAAAACAAAACAAAACAAAACTAATGTCAGCACTCACAAGGCTGAGGCAAGAAAATTGCCATGAGTTTAAGGCCAGCCCAGCATGGGCTACATAGTAAACTGAAGGCCAGCCTGAACTACACAGTGAGAGCCTATCTTGAAAAACCAAAAATCAAAACAAAACAAAAAAATCCTAAGATGAGAGGACTGAGGCAAAACAGGGGAAGATGAAGGGAAAGTAAAACTGATTAAGATGCAATATATACATGTACCAGGTCTCCAAGACGAATGTAATTACTGTGCATCATAAACATATACTAACAACAACAACACACAAAAAAAAACTAACAATAATCTTATAAGCAAAATTCACCAACAACGAATCAAGGGGGAATAGGTGGGAGGTACACACCTATAATACCAGCACTCAGGAGGCTAAAGCAGGAGAACTGCTTCAAGTTCAAGCCACCCTGAGCTACACAGGGAGTTCATGACTAGCTGAACTATGAAGCAAGACCCTATATCTCTAAACTAACAGACAAAAGAGGGGGTAAGAAGAAATGATTATATAGGTAGAGAACGAAATACTTATATAAAGCTTTCAAAAAGAATGAGAAATTTATACATATTGGCATAGAAAGGTTTTGCGTTCTTTTTTTTTTTTTTGAGACAGGGTCTTGCCATGTAGTCTAGACGTCTTAAACTCATGGCCATCCTCCTGCCTCAGCCTTCAAGTGCTGGAATTACAGCTATGTATCACCACTCCCAGCTCCATTTATTTTATATGGAAAAACTCAGGGGGGGGTACACACAGTAGGAGGTGGAAAATATTTATGTATCCAATATTTGTAAACATGCAAAATGTCCTGCAAAACACTGAAACTATAGAGTTTTCTCTAGTAACAGATATAGAGGTTCCTTCTAAGTCCTCATCTTGATCCGAGAAGTCAGTATTTGCAATCCCAAAGTCACGTTATTGGCATCGCACCATGGTGATTCCAATCTATCACTTCCCATGCAACCCACAGCGAAAATAAAGACACAAAACATATTTATAGTTACTGGGGAGTCAAGGGGCTCTAAGTCCAGCCACAAAGAAGATTCTCTGAACCAAGAGAGCGAGAGCGATCCAAGGCCTCACCCAGCTTTATTCAGTGGAGGAGTGGCTTGAGAAGGGATGATTGAGAATTGTGGGAGGTAATGACTACTATGAGCTGAACTAGGTGGGGGTCCTACATTTACATCTGCCACCGGCAAAGAATATGCAGAGAGAGTAATCTGCATAAGGCTATTTAGATAGTATCTAATGTTTTGGGTAGTCTGGTGTTTCAGCTTGGATGTAATCTTTGAAGCCCCAGGACGTCATAGTCTCTGTCTCCAGGCTCTTTCCCAACAGGCAGCACGGGGCATAGTCTCTTTGACCTGTATAGGTTACCAGGGAGACATGCATACCACCTTCAAAGACCATCACCAACACCTCAGCTAGACCAATATACATTGCTTAAGGCCAATTGAGAGGATAAACAAAAATCCTAGCCAGCTCTTACATATCAATACAAGGAAATAGGGCCAGACTCAGTCAAAATAGAGACAGTTGCTCTTCCTTCAAGGAGAGCTGATTAGGTGGTCCTCCACAACAGAAATATGTGTTGAGGATAGATATGTCAAAGGGACATTCACAACTGCACTATATGTAGTTGTTCATTTAGTTGTTAATCTTTTTTTCACACAGAGATATCTTTGTGTCTTAGTACACAATTAAAAATGCAAATTTGGGGCCAACCAGATAGCTCAGTGGACTACAGCACCTGTTTAGGCAGCCATAGTTATGAGTTTGATCCCAGGTGGGCACGCTGGCTCCACTCCTGGGGTGCACTGAAATAGGAATGAGACTGGGAATGGTGCTGCGTACCTGTAATCCCAGCCCTGTTCTAAATACTTTTTTTTTTTTTTTTTTTTTGTCTTTTTGAGACAGGGTCTCGCTATGCAGTTGAGGCTGGTCCTGAGCTCACTTTTGTAGCCCAGGCTGGTCTCGAACTCGCACCAATCCTCCTGCCTCAGCCTCCCGAGTGCTGGGATTACAGGCGTGAGCCACCACGTCCGGCTTTGAGCTCACTTTTGTAGCCCACGCTGGTCTCGAACTCACACTGATCCTCTTGCCTCAGCCTCCCAAGTGCTGGGATTACAGGCGAGTGCCACCAAGCCCGGCTTCTAAATACATTTTTTAGGGGCCCAGCGGGATGGCTCAGTGGTCTAAAGCGCCTGCTTGGGGAAGCTTGGGCGGCTTCAGGGACCGCAGTTCAATCCCCGGCACCACATGCTGCACCATCCCTGCCCTTGGGGCGGGCTGAGCTGGCCATAAAAATGAGTCAATAAACAAAGGTTCTGAAAAAAAATAAATAAATACATTTTTTAAAAATGCAAATTTCAAAAACCTTCATGTATCAGCATTCCTTTTTTATAAGGAATAGATGTTTTATATCAATTGTGCTTCTTCTTTTTTTTTTTTTCAATTGTGCTTCTTAGTGTTGTAGTTTTAAGAAAATATTTCTCAGTAAATACAACCTTAGAACTACAAAATGCCAACTGGCCCTAACTCAGTATTGTCACTTTAACTGGAATTAGCAAAAAGGAGAACATGTTGGAAAACCTGTATTATATATGTACACTTAAAACACCTGCAAATGCATGATGTACACATGCACACACACATACAACATTTTCTTTGACCTTCACCACATCAAGTGAAAGGTTTCTAAACCCTTCCTCTCTCTGAGTAGCAAAACGGAATACAAATGGCTTGGGCCTACCAAGCCTTGTGTTCTGCTGCATGAAATACCAATACTGGCAGAGTTTACTACAGATGAGCTGGCACCACCATCACCACCACAAACTCAGCACATTTACAGCACAGAAAATAAGCCCAATGTAGTTATTTTTTGTTTTGCTTTGGAGACAGGGTCTCAATACACAATTCAAGCTGGACTTAAATTTCTATCTAGCAATCCCCTTGCTTCAGCCTCCTGAGCACTGGAATTACAGATGTACACAAGACTTAGCCTGCACTTTCATTTTGAGGGGCAAAATGTTAGCAGTATTCCTTTTACTATCAGAAATAATAAGTACTTTGGGTTTTTTTTGTTTTGTTTTGTTTTGTTGAGACAGGGTCTCATTATGCAGTTCAGGCTGGCCTTGAGCTCACTTTTGTAGCCCAAGCTGGTCTCGAACTCGCACCGATCCTCCTGCCTCAGCCTCCTGAGTGCTGGGATTACAGGCATGCGCCACCACGCCCCGCTTAATAAGTACTTTAATCAAAGTATTAGCTACCCCCAATTCTGAAAACCTCACTGCTCTCAAGAGAAAGTAAAAACCTTGCATCTATAGACAATATATATATAAAGAAGTACAAGCTCCAAAAATAAGGAGGCACCATCGCACCAAAACTATGGGATCTCAAACAGATATCCTATTTCTGTGGTCTCTAATCTTTTTCAATTTGAGTAAATAGGGTTTTATGAGGTATAAATAAATGGTATAAAGTGTTTTAAAATATGCCAGGCAGCCGGGCGTGGTGGCGCACGCCTGTAATCCCAGTACTCGGGAGGCTGAGGCAGGAGGATTGTTGCAAGTTCGAGACCAGCCTGGGCTACAGAAGTGAGCTCAGGACCAGCCTCAACTGCATAGCGAGACCCTGTCTCAAAAAGACAAAAAAAAAAAAATATGCCAGGCACACAGCATTTTTAAAATGACAATTACTTTACCACCCAATTCTTCCAGGAACTGAAGCCCACCTTACTCTACTACACTTTGTCAGCAGAACCCTATGTTCTTTACCATCCTTTTTCTTTAGTAACCTTATTCTTTCAAAAGTGCATGTCCTGAGCTGGGTGTGGTGGCGCACACCTGTAGTCCCAGCACTTGGGAGGCTGAGGCAGGAGAATCAGTGCAAGTTCAAGACCAGCCTGGGCTACAAAAAGTGAGTTCAAGGCCAGCCTGAAGTGCATAGTGAGACCCTGTCTCAAAAGAACAAAAAAAGAAAAAGTGCATCTCCTTACAAACCTTTCAACATATAAACTTCGAAAGATAAAATACCAAAAAGCCTTAAAGGCAGTAGTTACTTGCATGTATATGTTAAACTTGGAACACATACACATTTACACTGGTTTTAAGTGGAAATGAAACAACACATTGTTTCCTGACAATCCCTGAATCATCTTTGACCCATTACTCTTCATGTCACAACAGTGGCCTACCAAGTACAGTGTGGCCCCACCAGTAGCAGAAGCAAGCCCTGGAAATGTCAAAAATGTAAATTCTCAAGCACCTCATCAGACTCAAATCAGAAGCTCACGAAGTGGGACCCAGCAATCTACTTTCACAAGGTCTCTGTGCTAAAGCTCTACAATAATGTTCTATGACTTGGTCAAGGGTCTGTAGTGAGACTCTAAACTTACCTATTCCAGTCAGGGAGAAGCTGGACCAGATCTTGACTATCAATTTCTGCTCTAGGATTTTCTCCCTCAGAAGGTAAGGCTACTTCTCTAAGAGACATGCTTTCACTCAGCCATCAACAAGCTCCACAGATCCAAATCTGGTCCATCCTTCAAAATCTTCCTACTCTATTCTTCATGACTTTTTCCTCTCTGAAAATCTTATATCTGAGTAAGATACTAGAGGAAGAGGGTCATTTTTGTCCACTGGTCCACACTTAATGCATAGTAACAGTAGCAATTTCCACAAGTTAAAGCTACTTGGATGACTTCTTCCCTGAAAGTTACTAATCCATTTTTTCTTCTTATATTTTAGGACATAATTCCAATAAAGACTACACAGGCCATGCGTGGTGGTACACTTGCAATCTAGCCACTGAGTTGACTGAGGCAGACTGTCAGGAGTTTGAGATCATGGGGCTGGGGAGGTAGCTCAGGGGCATGAGCGCCTGCCTGGCAAGTGCAAGGTCCTGAGTTTGATCCCTGGTTTGGGGGCAGGGGAGGGGGGAGTTTGAGGTCAGCATGGACTAGAGACACCCTGTCTCAAAAAAAAAAAAAAAAGAACTAATACAATAATGCTTATCACATACCTTGGAGAACCCAAAATACATCTTTTATTCTTTGTGCAGGGTCTCACTACACAGTTCTGATTCATAGTGATCCTCCTGTTTCCTGCCTCCCAAGTGCTAGAATTACAGCTGAGCACCACCATACCCAGACTCCATCACCAGCTCAGTGCACCTGAGAGTGGGATTGGTGTGGCATGTGAACAAAGTACATCTTTAACAGTAGACACACAAAGCCTGAACACCCCCAAATCTTCTATATTTCTTCCACTAAAAAGTAACTCAGGAGCCAGTGAGAGGGCACAGCAGTCTACAGCGCCTGCTTAGGCAACCTTAGGCAATCACAGGGACTGCTGTTGGATCCCCAGCACCACACACTGCACCAGCCCCACCCACAGGGCAGGCTGAGCCAGCCATAATATATTGGGGGGGAAAAAAAAAAAAAAGTAGTAACTCAGTTTATTCACATGTCCAAATGCAGAATCGTCCAACTCAACCTAGTAGCCACAGATCCTTGGGCTGCTACCATCTACCATTACTTCCACTTCTAATAAACAGCTTACACTTTTTTTTTCCTTTCTTTTTCCTAAATTGTGTAGAACACTCTTAGCCTGGTTTGGTAGTGTGTGCCTGTAAGCCCAGCTACTTGAGAGGTGCAACTGGGAGGCTAGCCTGGGCAAATCAGTGAGACTGTCTCAAGATAAAAAGGGCTCAGGATATAGCTCAGTGACAGAGCACTCCTAGGTTAGATACCCATTCTGCCTTTTCTTTTCCCCCTTTATTAGTTCTATATGCATCTTCAACAGAACTCTAGTTTGCTAATTTTAATCCAATTTCAATTATCCAGCTTTAGAAGCCATATCCACATCTTCAGTCCTTGGATCTAGGAGTATTTAAATCTCATGGTTAGCCGGGCGTGGTGGCTCACGCCTGTAATCCCAGCACTCGGGAGGCTGAGGCAGGAGGACTGGTGCGAGTTCAAGACCAGCCTGGGCTACAAAAGTGAGCTCAGGACCAGCCTCAACTGCATAGCGAGACCCTGTCTCAAAAAAAAAAAAAAAAAAATCTCATGGTCACTTTCTGGTTTTCTCTCTTTTCTACTCTGCCATCCTTTACAAAGGTGATCTCAAAAGTGGTGCAAGAATACTGCCACAGAAGAGCAAAAGAATCTACTGGGTTGCTCACTGCCTCCATGCACTCTGCCCCTTTTACATTTATATTTCACCTTGGGTAGTGGCTAGCAACAAGGGACTGAACCCAAGGCCTTCAGACTGAGCTCCATTCCCAGCCTATTTATTTATTCATTCATTCTTGTATTGGGGGGTTGAACCCAAACTGAGCTACATCCCTAGGCTGTTTATTTACTTATTCTTGTACTAGGGATTGAACCTAGGGCCTTCACACTGAGTTACATCCCCAGCCCTTTCTTATTTTGAGGAAGGGTCTTGCTAAGTTGCTAAGTTGACCCAGCTGGTCTCCAACTTGCAATCTTACTGTGTCAGCCTCCTAGAGGGTTGGGATTACAGATACGTTCTATTGTGGCCAGTTACTTTTATTCTATTTCTGCATATATTCTATTTCTGTGTTTATAAATTACATAGTACTGCAGCATACATATATAAATAAGGAACTAAGTTATTACAATATACGCTCATTTTTTTTAACTAATAAGTGTGCATGTTGTAAGAGTTTGAAAATTCTTCTAAAAACACAAATGAGACCAAAAAGACTCCTGAGTATGTAGAGGATATATACATGTATGTATTTGCATACAGACATACACAAACACCATCCAAAAAAATCTTGGTCCTATATACCCGGAAGCCCTAACCTGCCTACCAACCCATTCGCCAGCCATCTCAGAATCCTGTGTCCTACTCAAAGGTGTGGAACGCGATGGTTTGGAAAGTTCTTCGTTTATAATTTAAAAGACGAGAAAGTGTCAAACGTAATGACATATTGCCCTTATCTTTCCTACAGAAGGGTATGACGAGGCACTGCTCACAAATCGCTGTTCTGCCACTCAATGCCTGACATATGCACGTACTTTATATGTCAGTCTCCGGAGATTCTGTTTCTGTTTGCCAGTCTCTCAGGGCACAACTCCTGTTCCCTTCGCCAACAACCGGTTTATCTTTCCACCTCCCAGACTGAGTTCAAACCTCTCTTCATCCTGCCCTACCCTGGGGATATCATCCACCATTCTCCTCCAGCTGCACAGTCCCGTCCCAAGGGAGAGGGCAGTCCATCCACGGTCCCTAAGCCCACTCACTGCTCTCTCCACCGCTCCCAGGAGCTGCCAAGCCAGGCTGGACACGGGAGGGGGGAGGGGGAGGGGTGTGACTTGCCTCCCGCGACTGGCCCAGATGGCAGCAGATTCCGCCCACGCTCTCAGACACCCCTCCACCCTGCGACCCCTAGGGCCGCCTATCCGCCTCCCACCATGCCCTGACCGCACCCCCGGCCTCCCCCAAGTGATCGATCACGCCGGCTCCCGGACACACTCACCATGCTGGGTAAAGATATTAAAGCCGGTCTCAGTGGTGCGCCCCGCCGGATCCCGCCTGCGACCGGAGGGCCTGGCTGCACTGCTGCCCCGGATCCCGCGCGGCTGAGGCTGCTGGAACCCCGGAGCCTCCCCAACGCGGCCCACCTGCTGCCCCATCCCTACTCTCGCGTACTCCCGCGGCCCCACCGACCCCCGGTCACATTCCTCCTCCGGTCCGGCCTCAGGCTCCTGGCGCGGCCCAGGTCTGTACTTCTCTGCCTGGACCCGGGGCCCGCCACCGGCAGCTCCGCACCAGGATCCTCACACGGCCGCCGCGCTAGATCTGGATGCCTCACAGAGTCTCTTTTGCCCTCCCCCTCCGGCGGCTCCGCGCCCCCAACACCGCCTCTGCTGCCGCCATCTTTAAACCACCGAGCACTGGGAAAGTGTGGGACAGAGCGTCTCCCGCCCGCCCAGTCACCTCCGCCACTTGAGGGCGGGGCCCCGCCCCTATCCCCGCCTTCCCGCAGCCTGGGTGCGGGACTGCCTGCTTGGTTCGCAAGTCTACGGCCGATTCAGGTCTTTTTCGTCGGGCAGGCTCTTCGTTGCTCTTCAGTCTTCTAAATTGCAATCTGCCGTACCCTGCCCCCTTCCATATTCGGCTCCACACGCTACCACATGTGGAGGGTTGGCGGATCTCCGGCCTTCTCTGTCCCCACCTCTACCTGTCAAGTTCAGGGCTGAGTCTCTACCACGTGCGCTCTTTAGTGAAAACAGCTGGGACTTGTGACACCTCGTGTCTGTCTCTGTCGGTCTCTCACCCTCTCCCTTTCTCCCAACCCTCCCCACCCCCACCACCGAGTAGCCCTACCTGACCTCGAACTCAGTAAAACTCCCCTCTCAGCCTCCTGAGTGCTGGAAAGATGGGCATGCTAACCTTCTATTTTTCTGCCTTCCAAGTGAGGATTCCTTTAAACACCTTTGTCATCAGCAGGCCTAGAGTAAAAATTAAAAGTCTACAAAATTCACAAGAAGATAGTAAAATGTTATTATTTGATTCTAATACTTTGAAACTGTCTTGATGTTAAATTGCACCAGGTGAGTGGTATACGCTTTACAATCTCAATGTGAAGCAATTGTAGCCCCATTCCTCAGACTCCCATGAATTTCTCTGGAATTCCTTTGCCTTCTACCTAATGCAGTAAATTTTACTGCCTTGTTTTACTTACTGCATACTTAGGACTCTCTTTTTTTCTTTGTTTCTTTTAAATAATGTCTCACTATATAGCGAAGGCTGGCCTGGAACTCTTGAGATCTTCCTGCCTCAGCCCCTTCAATGCTGGGATTACAGGCATGCACTGCCACACCCAGCAGGACTTCTTTTGATCATAAAGCAGATATATATATATATATATATATATATATATATATATATATATATCCTGATTTCTGAGATAGAACTTGTTCATCTTTTGTTTTTCCAGAACCAGGAATCGAACTCAAAACCTTGCATTTGTACTTGCCAGGCAGGCACTTGTGCCCCTGAGCTATCTCCCCAGCCCCAGAACTTGTTCATCTTTAGCTTGTTTTTTAAGTAATGTTATTTAAAGAGAATGTAGCTGGGCATGGTGGCGCACGCCTGTAATCCCAGCACTCGGGAGGCTGAGGCAGGAGGATTGGTGGGAGTTCGAGACCAGCCTGGGCTACAAAAGTGAGCTCAAGGCCAGCCTGAACTGCATAGTGAGACCCCGTCTCAAAAAGACAAAAAAATAAATAAATAAATAAAAATAAAAAAATATTTTTTCAGCCGGGCATGGTGGCACACACCTATAATCCCAGCACTGGGGAGGCTGAGGCAGGAGGATCGGTGAGAGTTCAAGACCAGCCTGGGCTACAAAACTGAGCTTAAGGCCAACCTGAACTGTACAGCAAGACCCTGTCTCAAAAAGACAAAATTATATATATATATATATATATATATATATATATATATATTCCCCCCATTGGACATATAGTACATGCCTTGTAGACCCTGCTACTAGGAACACTCAAGTAGGAGGATTGCTTGAATTCAGGAGTTTAAGGCCAGCCTAAGCAACATATTGTCTCAAAGTAAATTAATGTGTAAATAAATAGATAACTAAATGAAATACAGTTTTTGTATTAATTCTTAAACTGTTTACAACTGCTTTAAAATGCTACTCACAAGGGTTAAAATGAAAATAAAACCAGAATTTCATTTATTTGACTTTTATTATTGTGAGAATTTCAATTTGGTGAGATGATTTGTTTTCTGTGCTAATTCATGTGATATAATATATATTAGAGCAACGGTTAAGGAAAGACATTCAATCTAGACCCCTTAGATGCAAAACTTGGGTATGATGCTTATTAACTCACCTTGGGCAAAGCACTTAATCCTTTTATGTCTCAGTTAATTTATAAAACAATAATATTTATAGACTATACTTGCCTTCCAGGGCTATTGTGAGAAACTAATTAATAAGCATACAGTATTCTTAACAATGTTTAACATATTTAGTAGGCAGGTCAGGGAGATAGCTCAGTGGCATAAGTGCCTGCTTGACAAGTACAAAGTCCTGAGTTTGATCCCTGCACAAATGAACAAGAAAAAAAATATGCTAGGCGTGGTGGTGCACACCTGTAATCCCAGCACTTGGGAAGCTGAGGCAGGAAGACTTTTTTGCTGTGAGTTCAAGGCCAACTTGGGCTACATATTATTAAGCTCAAAGCCGTCCTGAACCACAAAGTGAAACCCTGTGTACAAAACAAGAAAACAACATATAGAAGTGTCATATGAGGGGCCAGCCAGATAACTCAGAGAACTAAAGCACCTGCTTAGGCAAAAGCAAAGACCAGGGTTCCATCCCCAGTGTGCTGTGCCTGCCTCACCCCCCAGGGCATGCTGAGATGGTGATTGAGACTGGGTGTGGTGGCATGCACCATGGTGTGTGCCTGTCACCCCAGTGCTCGAAAGGATCACTGAGTCTAATGGGTGTAGTGAGACCCTGTAGACTCCATAATAAATACATAAAAAAGAAGTGTCACATGAATATACATTAACATTACAAAATAATCTAATGACTTTAGAGTCTGTTAACTTTTACAAGACTAAGTTCTTCAAGCAGTATATATTCTATTTAAATCTTGGAACAAATTTAGTATTACTTATTCAGCTAAGCCACACCACCTGTCACACCAATAAAAGGATGGAGATACAGCTCATTGACAAAGCACTTGCCTAGCATACATGAAACACTGAGTTCAATCCTTAGTCCCATAATAAATACATATAAATATAAAAAAGTGAAGATCATATATCACTTCCACATTTCTCCCTGACTACCCAATGAATTATTTCATAATACTTTTGCATATGAAGATTCCTCTGCCATTTTTTGGAGGGGGAGGAATAACTGGATATTGAACCCAGATCTTCACAGTGGGTTATACCCCTAACCTTTTTTTTTTTTTTTTCTTTTTGAGGCTGGTCTTACTCCATCACTAAATTACCCAGGCTGGCCCTGGGTTCAAAAAGAGCTGTTTGCCTCAGTCTCCCAGATAAGTAAATCTTCTATAAATCTAAGTCTATGATCACACATTATCTTATAAATATTTTCACTTGTTTCTTTTTCAAAGTGAAATGGGAACTTTCAGAATGAGAAGTGGGAAGCAGGGGATAGACTAAAAAAGACCTGATTGGTGTAGGAAACTACCTCACCTCAATGCAAAGGAGCCAAAGTGACTCACCTGAGAATTATTTATAGTTCATCTCATAAGCAACTCTGATCAGCATTTAAAACAAGTGCAAGTAATACCATCTCAACCTGAACTGAAGGCAGGTGGGAAGCTCTAGAAGTGGGAGAAACTAGGGGAAATAGCAAGAGGCTAGGGTAATGGCTCAGCAGTAGAGTCTAGTCCTTAGGACACTAACTAATCAAGCAAGCAAGCGAGCGAGTGAGTGAGCAAGTTAGGGCTGAGTCAGTGGCCTGGGCACAGCCTTACACAAGACCCAGCGGTTCTGCACACTTCCTTTCATCACCTACACAGCGAGCTGGGTTTTGAGATGGGCCATTAAGAAAAAAACTAGACACTCGGGAGGCTGAGGCAGGAGGATTGGTGCGAGTTCGAGACCAGCCTGGGCTACAAAAGTGAGCTCAGGACCAGCCTCAACTGCATAGCGAGACCCTGTCTCAAAAAAAAAAAA
>PVJA010032270.1:0-11028 GCA_004027025.1 Myocastor coypus | reverse complement strand
AAAAAGACAAAAAAAAAAAAAAAAAGGGACAATCATAGCTGCCAAGAAATCTTTACCTATAAAATTCACTTCTGTTCCTCTATATCCTCCAAATATATTTAACTTCTTATATACGGCTCAGCATCATACAGCTAGAAAGTTTCTTAGAGGGCATCTAGACTAATCTGGACCAGCAATGAAATTCATTTACTTCTTAATCATTTCTCCCTAAACTTAAACTGAAATGTGCCTCCTTGAAACTTCCACCTGGTACACTCTGGTCTTAGTTCTACCCTGAAGCTACATGGAGCTAAACCTAGCCTATGTTTTTTTTTTTTTTTTTATATAACAGTCCTTCAAGTATTTGAAAGCTGCTATGCTTCCCAACTCTTTTTTCACTGCACATACTCCTATGTTTGTCTAGTTAGTTTTATCTAAGTCTGTATCTATCTACCTGGGCTAAAAAATGTTTATGTAGAGAAATGGGGAAAAAATTTTCCTGTCAGTTTATGTATAGCATTTTTGTTAAGATATATCTGTATGCAGTACTTTAGATTTTATGTATACTTTGTCTCTGCATTGTATTAAATCTTTAAAGGCCTTCAGTGCAAAATGCAGTTCCATTTGTACATCACTGACACTTTAAAAGTTTTTTTGGATGACAACAATGAGGAGGAGAAAGAGAGGAAGATGAAGAAGAGGATGATTTTTATCTGGCTGGGATAGAATAAGTCATTCTTTTTAAAGATAAGAAGATGGATTAAAAGACCTCTTGTTCCATTTCGCCCCGAGAGTCTATCATTCAATATTTCTTTGATTTAAAAACCTTGTAAATTATTAACAGACTATTTCAAATAATTGACAAAGTGCTATATAAATGTTACCAGTAGCAATATCTATTCATTTTAAATTAATAAGTTAGTACTGACTTCCTTTTGAGTGGTAATAATGAAATAGCTGACTAAACAATCCATTTTACATATAACCTATCATTAACTATAGCATAATGGACTTGGGCCTGAAGTAGAATTTATAGGGAATAGGGTTGTTTCAGTTATGCATTGCTACATAACAAGCCATGTGGGAAAACTTTTTTTTTTGGGGGGGGGGGACCAGGGTTCGAACTCACAACCTTGCACTTGCCCAGCAGGCACTTGTGCCTCGGAGCTATCTCCCCAGCCCCAATGTGGGAAAACTTAATGGCTTAAAACAACAATGACTTCTTATTTCTTGGAATTTCACAATCAGGATGGACAGTTCTGTACGTCTTGCCCAGGTTCACTCCTGCAACAGCATCTGCTGGAAGGTCTGCTAGCCTGGAAGGAAAATGATGACCTCGTTCACACAGCTGGCCATTGGCATTGCTGTCAGCAGCTGCTTGGTTCTCCTAGGCCTCTCACCTCATCAGTTGTGCCCCTCCTCCATTCATGTCTTGAAGTCCTAAGCCTTGACTTCAGAATAAAATTATATTTAGGGACAGAATCTTTAAAATGCTGACCAGGGGCCCGGCGGGATGGCTCAGTGGTCTAAAGTGCCTGCTTGGGGAAGCTTGGGCGGCTTCAGGGACCGTGGTTCGATCCCCGGCACCACATGCTGCGCCAGCCCTGCCCTCGGGGTGGGTTGAGTCAGCCAGAAAAAAAATGAGTGAATAAACAAAGGTTGTGAAACAAGAAAAAAATAAAATAAAATAAAATGCTGACCAAATTAACATGAGGTCATTGAGTGGGCCCTCATCCGAGGTGATGAGTGATACTCTTATAAGAAGAAATTTAGGGCAGAGTAGTAATAGAACTCCTGCTTAGCATATTCTGTGTTCAGGGTTCAGATCTCCAGCACAAGGAAAAAAAAGTCAAGCAAATGAAAGCTGGACACAGACATACACAGTCAAGACCAGGTGAGGACACAGAGAAAGGTGATCTTTACAACCCCAGAAGAAGCCTCAGGTGAAGCCAACCTTGCTAGCACCTTGGCCTCAGAACTCCAACCTCCAGTACATCAGGAAAATACATTTCTGTCATTTCTGCCACCCAGTCTGTTTACTTTTTTTTTTTTTTTTTTTTTTTTTTTTTTTTTTTTTTTTTTTTTTTTGTCTTTTTGAGACAGGGTCTCGCTATGCAGTTCAGGCTGGCCTTGAGCTCACTTTTGTAGCCCAGGCTGGTCTCGAACTCACACCAATCCTCCTGCCTCAGCCTCCCAAGTGCTGGGATTACAGGTGTGTGCCACCAAGCCCAGCTGTCCAGTCTGTTTACTTCTTATGGCAGTCCTAGCAAACTAACACACCCCTTAGCTTCCAGTAGCTAAGAGGCTTCCAGTAACTAAGAGGAATTGTATTGGTGTGCTAGGGCTGTGGTAAGGAATTGTGACAAACTCAGAGGCTTACACAACCACTCAGATGTTCACTGTCTCACAATTTTGGTGAAGAGAACTCCAAGGCACTGTTAGGGTTGATCCTTCCAAGGACTGTGAAGAAGAATGTGCTTCTAGGGCTGGCCAAATAGCTCAGTGAATTAAAGCACCTGCAAGCAGGCACAGGGGTTGGGGCCTTGATCCCTGGGCCTACTGTGCCAGCCCCCCCCCCCCCCAACACTGAGACAGCAATTAAGACTGGGTGTGGTGGTGCATGCTTATAATCCCAGCTCTTGGGAGGCTATAAACAGGTGGGTCACTTTGAGTCAGATCTAGTAGTGAGATCCTGAACACCCTGTAGATCCTTTGCTAAAATACAAAAAAGAGGAAGAAGAGGAGGAAGAGGAAGAGGAAGAGGAAGGAGGAGGAGGAGAGGAAGAAGAAGAAGAAGAAGAAGAAGAAGAAGAAGAAGAAGAAGAAGAAGAAGAAGAAGAAGAAGAAGAAGAAGAAGAAGAAGAAGCTGGTTTGTTGGCAATCTTTTGGTGTGCAGAGCCATCACCCTTATCTCTGCATTAATCTTCATATAGCAGTCTTCTGGGTGGGCCTATGTCCCAATTTCCCATATTCATCAGAAGATAGTCATTTATGTCAGGGTTAGTATTTACTCTAATGAACTCATTTTTTTTTTTTTTTTTTTTTTTTTTTTTTTTTTTTTTTTTTTTTTTTTTTTTTTTTTTTTTTTTTTTTGTCTTTTTGAGATAGGGTCTCGCTATGCAGTTCAGGCTGGCCTTGAGCTCACTTTTGTAGCCCAGGCTGGTCTTGAACTCTCACCAATCCTCCTGCCTCAGCCTCCCGAGTGCTGGGATTACAGGCGTGAGCCACCGCGCCGGGCCTAATGAACTCATTTTAATTTAAGGACTTCTGTAAAGAGGCTGTATTCAAAAAAGGTCATGTTGTGAGATCCTGACATAAGGACTTAGCTTGTGAATTTGGTGCCAGCCACAACTCAACCCACGGCCCTCATAGTCTGGTGGTCTCAGGATGCTCAGAGCACAAGTTCAAAAACTGCTGGGCCATTTAAGGGCAAGGCTTCAAAACTCTCTCAGTATCACTTCTACCCCAGCCTATTAGTCAAAGCAAGTTGCAGGGCCAGCCCAAATTTAAAGGATGTGGAAATAGATTTTACATCTTAATAGGAAGACCAGCAAAATATTTTGGCCATGTTTACAAAGTACTCCAGGACTGGGTTGAGGGGAGAGGAATCAAACTAGAAATTGAATTAGGGCTTTTGCACTGAGATACAGCCCTGGCCCTTTTTGTTTTTATTTTGAAAAGGATCTTGGAGCCGGGCGTGGTGGCGCACGCCTGTAATCCCAGCATTCGGGAGGCTGAGGCAGGAGCATTGGTGCGAGTTCGAGACCAGCCTGGGCTACGGAAGTGAGCTCAAGGCCAGCCTGAACTGCATAGCGAGACCCTGTTTCAAAAAGACAAAAAAAAAAAAAAGATCTTGGTAAGTTGAGAGCTTGCTCCAGCTGGGCTGAAATTTGTGATCCACCTGCCTCAGCCTCCCACAGTGCTGAGTTTACAGGCAAGCACCACCAGCCCTGGCTCAAGCATAGGTTGTATAATCAGAAGATATTCATGCCAATCTTAGTGACTACGACTTAGGAAATTTCCTCTGCCTCCTCCCACCCATAAGCTCTTCTCTTTGCTTTCTCTAAGCTTCTCCTAGAGGGAGATCTCACCTAGCCTCTGTGTCCTTGCTTATACTGGACAAGTTTCCTCTGACTTGAAAGTCAACACCCACTCCATCTTTTCTTCATTAAGAAAAAAAAAAAAAAGTTTGATGATTACAAAATAGGGGGTGAAAAAGTGCCTTATGCATGCTAGCCAAATGCTCTATACTGAGCTACACTTCTAGACCTATCCTATTTTTAAAAATGAACTATCCTGGGCCAGGCGTAGTGGCGCATGCCTGTAATCTCAGCACTCAGGAGGCTGAGGCAGGAGGATCGGTGTGAGTTCAAGACCAGCCTAGGCTACAAAAGTGAGCTCAAGGCCAGCCTGAACTGCATAGCGAGACCCTGTCTCAAAAAGACAAAAAAAAAAAAAAAAAAAAAAAAAAAAAAAAAAAAAAAAAAAAAAAAAAGCCGGGCGTGGTGGCGCACACCTGTAATCCCAACACTCGGGAGGCTGAGGCAGGAGGATCGGTGCAAGTTCGAGACCAGCCTGGGCTACAAAAGTGAGCTCAAGGCCAGCCTGAACTGCATAGCGAGACCCTGTCTCAAAAAGACAAAAAAAAAAAACTAAACTATCATGTTGATACATAAAAATACATAGGTGAGTTAGGTGTGATGGCTCATGCCTGTAATCCCAGCACTTGGGAGGCTAAGGCAAGACGATCACTGTAAGTTCGAGGCCAGTCTGGGCTACAAGGTGAGTATAAAGCTAGCCTGAAGTGTATAGTGAAATCTATCTATCTATCATCTATCTATCTATCTATCTATCTATCTATCTATCTATCTATCTATCTATCTTTCTATCTATCTATCTATCTATCTCAAAAAAGTATATAGGTGTAGTGGATTGCTAACTGGTGGTCAACTTGTTATATCCAGCTGAATTGAATCAGCATGGTGCTGCATATGGGAGGCCCATGTGAGGATTATTACCAGCAGCACAAGAGGCAGAGCTGGAGAAGTGTCAAGACGCTTTTAGGGAAGCTGTTGGAGCAGCTGTTGGAGCTGTTGGAAGCTGCTGGTTCTCTTGGTCTATTCTGCTGGAGGATCTTGTCATGATGGCTTTCCTGATGAACTTGACTGTTCTTGTTGCTGGAGGAGCTTGGGACCTTTGTTGTCAGGAAGAATGGCTGTGGCTCATTTAGGGGGAGCTCTGATCCTCATCTTGAGCATCGCTTCCTAGCTCTAAAGGGGAAGATGGTGCACTGCTCAGCCTCCTAGAGAAGCTTGTCGCATTGGCTTTCCTGATGGAAACAGCTTTCCTCATTGCTGGAAGAGCTCGAGACCTCACTGTTGCTGAGGATGGCTGTGATATTTTTGCAGAAAGCTCTGCTTCTTACATTGAGCATTGCTGCCTAGCTCCGATTCAGATCCTTCAGCCTGCTAGCACAGATCCTTTATCCTAATGGCATAGACTTTGTAACTTGTACTGCTGACCTTTGGACATTTACAGATCTGCCTTCCCAATGCAGATCTGTAAAGTGGGTCTGCATGAGATCTTGTTATGGGTTCCAGGCTTCCCACTGGACTTGTGGGGGGTGTTGTTATGAGCTCTAGGTTTTCAGCTGGACTCTTGCAGAATATTAGGATCCAGGCTCTCAGCTGGATTCTTTTATCTCTAGTGTGTGGACAGATTTCCTGCACTCTTGCATATGATTCTTTGGGTGATTATAAAATAATCTTATTAAGTGCATCCTGTATTGTATTGTTTCCCTTGCAAAAACCCTAAACCAGGACAATAGGTGAAGATGTATACATATATTATATCAGAAAAAAAATGTATCTTTCATAAGCTTGATGAATTTCACAAACAGCCATGCCATCAGCATTAAAAGCACAGCAGCACAACACCCCTAAGCCATCCCCAGCAAGTGAGATGGAGAAGAGAGAAATGCAGATTATAGGTTTCATGAAACTCCATTTACCAAACTACCCAACTGCATGGGGGCAAGCAGTTCCCCATTTTCCCAGGGGCCCTTAGGGAGCTTGCTGACAGAGTCACCCTTCTGTCTTGAAAGGGAGTCCTCTGAGACCTTAGTGTGTTTCAGGGATGGCCCTGGTGGCTGTGAGACTCTGCCCATGAGATATAGCCACAGACAGTCACCAGTTCCACTGGTGGTCCCAGCAATCCAGTTACCACAGTTGTATCTGAGGCAACTTCGATTATGATGCTGTGGTCTTTATTCCTCTTCCAGGCCATTCCCTGTCATGTTAGGCCCCTCAGACTCCAAGCCTCCATCCATGATAGTTCTGTCTTCATTGGTGTGAAGGAGGCAGGAGTAATGGCAGCTGTCCTCCATTGTGTGTGTGTGTGTGTGTGTGTGTGTGTGTGTGTGTGTGCATGTCCCCAGGCTGAGCCAACAGGGGGCTCTGGTTCAGATGTGTTCAATAGACAGTAGGGGTTACTGTCTGGACCTTTCAGCACAGAATTAATAGATGAAAAGTTGTATCTTGAGGTAGGTGAGGTGGTAGGTGTGTGACTCCTACTCTGGTCTCCATTTATCCATCTCCAGCTTTCTTTACCCCAGGTTGAGGGATCCTGGTCAGCAGGCCCAGCTCTGCTGGCTTCTTTACTTTTCTCCGACTCAGTCTCAGAAATTGCAAATAGGTCTGGACTGGGGCCATAGGCAGGACTTCTAGTCCTGGAGATAGGAGAGGTGATACTCCAGCAGTGCCTGGGCATTGCTGATATTCTCTTGGGTGCCAACAAACATGGACTGAACCACTCCTTCCTCCAGGGGGATTCTCCTTGTCATTATCACCTTCAATATGGATCCTCAGCACACCAGATTTATCCACAATCTCCTGGATAACTTTGCCCTGCTTTGCCAATGAGGTTCCTGGGCACTTGTGTGGAGTTCTCAGAAAACTAGATAACTTTGGGCCTGGCTGTATGCCTTAGGTATTTCCTCATAGAGGTGGAAAGCGCAGGTCTCTTCACCCAACTCAATGGCAATCACCCCAGGTACTTTTTGAGCCTGCTGAATGTTGGCACCGTGAGTCCCAATTGCCAGACCCATCAGGTCCTCTCACGCTGTGAACTCCTCCTGCTGGAATGCTGCTGCCAGCTACTAGCTTGTTTCAAAGTGTTTAGTAGCTTCTTCATTGAGGGATATGAGGAGAAGTTTGGTTCGGAGGCTTCACAAATGCCTATCACCCAGCAGAGATGCCTGCTTCACAGGGACTTCCATGCTTGACAGAATAAAGAGCTATTTGTGATATTGAGAAAGATATACTTGGCTCATAATGCTTTTTTGAACTCTTTATGGATGTTTTCATTAGAGCAGCTTCAGGGAAGAATAAATGTTCAGTGGACAGAGGGTACTGAAAGGTTCAGGGGAGAGAGAATGGGACAGAGAAGACAAGAGATCAGGAACCACAGTTAAAGAACCAGAGTGGATGACCTCATTTTAACTTGATGACTTTGGTGAGGACCCTGCTGTCATTTGAGCTCACCTCCTGAGGTACAAAGAGCTAAGACTTCAGCCTATCTTTTTTGGAAGACATAGTTTAACCCATACAATGACTAATGTTAGACTTTTTTTTTTTTTTTTTTTTTTACAATTTATTTAATGATAACTAGGAACTGCATAATTTTGAAACTTAGGTTATACATTCTTTAGACAAATCTGAATATTAGTTGCAATTATTTGGATTTGGTTTATCACCAGCATTTATAAAACCAGGCCTAGGTAAAGACCTAGGTCTGGGGACACATGCATGGTCTTGCTATAGCGAATGTTTAGCCTGCCCAGATTATGACACGATCAGAACAGTAAGAATATAATTTTTTTTAATTTAATTTATTTTTTTTTCTTGTTTCAGAACCTTTGTTTGTTCACTCATTTTTATGGCCGGCTCAGCCCGCCCCGAGAGCAAGGCTGGGGATCGAACCGTAGTCCCTGAAGCCACCCAAGCTTTCCCAAGCAGGTGCTTTAGACCACTGAGCCATCCCGCCAGGCCCCAAGAATAGAATTTTGAACATTTGAGATTTGATTTTAAAATGCATAATCTGGGGCTGGGGAGATAGCTCTGAGGCACAAGTGCCTGCTGGGCAAGTGCAAGGTCGTGAGTTTGAACCCTGGTCCCAAAAAAAAAAAAAAAAAAAATGCATAATCTGTACTGAGGAGATAGCTCGGCAGTCTAAGCACTTGCCCAGCAAATGCAAGGACCTAGGTTCAATCACCAGTACCACGTGCCATGATGATTTCAGAACTTCAGGCATACTCTGCCAGCGACTAAAGCCAGATGTGGTGGCACAGGCCTGTAATTCCAGAGCTGGGGAGGCTGAGACAGGAGGATCACTATGAGTCTGAGCTGCATAGTGGGGCCCTGTACCAAATACATAAATAAGTAAAAGATTTTTTAAAATCAAAAAATAAAAATGCCAGAAAAATTTAACCATGAGGCATAAAACATAAAGCTAGATCAGTATGCTGAGCTTAAAGGCTTAAATCAACAGCTTCCAACATTGCCAGTTCTGCCAATAATCCATTGTGATTATGGAATACTACACTATGTATACAACTACTTTCTCTTAGTTCAATGACAAGAAATTTTGGTACCAACAATGATTAGAAAAATTATCATGCCTAGGGGCTGGGGAGATAGCTCCGAGGCACAAGTGCCTGCTGGGCAAGTGCAAGGTCGTGAGTTTGAACCCTGGTCCCACAAAAAAAAAAAGAAAAATTATCATGCCTACATCCTGTGCTCTGTATAACTACAATGAGGACAACAATATGCATTGTATCAATTATTGGGAATGTACTACTAACATGTTTTGAAAATATCACATTGTTATTTCTTATTAAAAGTAAAAAAAGAAAGAAAAAGAAAAATGCATAATCCTTTTTTGCTTAAATTAGTTTGAGCTGCTTTTCTTCATATTAATAATTGATCAAAGCAAATGTTCCAATGTAAGGTTTAATGCAAATGACTCATACAAGATTGGTAAGCTAGAGAAAGGCATCAGTAAAAAGTAAGTGGTGTCATTTCATTGCTCAGCATGTTGTTTTCTTTTTTCTTTTTTGCAATACTGGGAACTGAACTCATGACCCTGCACTTGTCAGGCAGACACTGTGCCCCTGAGCTAACAGAGCTAGATTTCTGGACCTATGTTATGTTTGTAAAACAAATTGCTTTAGCACTCCATGAAAACTTTTAAAAAGTCTTCGCCTGCAGAGTGCTATCCTTTACTGTGGGTTTAAGTGCCTTCCTTTTTAAGTGCCTTCTGTCATTTCAGGAACCACGATGTTTTCCGCTGAGCCTTCTGGACAGCTGGGAGTGAGGAAGAGGAAGCTGCAAAGACATTTCTCTGTGTTTTCCTCTAAGAGGACTTTTCAGACCTTTCCTTGGCATCTTTGCTTCCTTGGCAACTTTATAAATACCTCTCTTGTGGCTGTTTTCTGCGAACAAAGCAAGGCAAATTTAGTTCTCAATACTCCCTCTGCCTTAAATGCCACCCCTCCTCCCATGTTGCCTGGCTAACTCCTACTTATCTCTTCCTTAACTTCTGTGCCTTACTGAGCAAGAAGTTCCTTGCCTCTTTGAGCCAGGCACGATGACACACACCACAGTCATCCTAGCACATGAGAGCCCGACACAGGAGGATCACTGTGTGTTCCAGGCCAATCTTGGGTGACATAGTAAGTCTAGGCCAGCCAGAATTAATCAATAAATAAATAAATTCTAAGTTGTTTTTTAATTTTTTAAAAGAAAATTAAAATTGAAATGAGTTATGCTGGTGAGCTAGCTCAGCACACTAAGCACCTACTTAGGCAAGCACAGGGGCCAGGGTTCAATCCCTCACACCACATGCCATGCCGGCCCCACCCCTCGATGTGCTGAGCTAGTGACTGAGTCAGGGTAGGGTGGTGTGTGCCTGTAATCCAATCTCAGCACTGGGGAGGCAGAAAACAGGAAGATAACTATGAGTTCAAGCTGCGTAGTGAGACCCTGCACAAAAAATAATTAATTAATTAATTAATTAATTAAATTGAAATCAGTTATGAAAAAGAATGCAAAAGCTATCTACAGAACTCCACTTTTCAGACATAAATATTTTGGTGTTTTCCTTTCCTTTTTGATTTTGTTCATGCATAGATACATGCACTAAGTTTTTGTTATTTTTCATGTTTTTGCTTGAGAGAATAGAGTGGGGAAAATTCATCAATAGTAGTAATTTAGATACAAAAAAGAGCATATAGTGTGCTATATGCTCAACAGGGTGGCTACAGATCACAATGATGTACTATGTCCTTTAAAATAACTGCAAGCAAGAATTTTGGAAGTTTTTATTATAAAGAAATCATAAATTATCAAGGAGATAAATAACTTTAACCTGATTTAAACATAACACAGTGAATACATACAGAGAAACATTAAATGGTACAGTTTTTGTTTTATGCATCAGCTCAAAATAAAATTTAAAAGGATTTCACTTATTGTCTCATAAGAATTAAAATAGCACAGAACATAAATTTTAAAACTACAGGGTTCAGAGTATAACTCAGTGGCATAGTGATTGCGTGGCACGCACAAAGTCCTGCGTTTGAGCCCCAGCTTGGGGGCTGGCTTGGGGTGGGGAAGGCATTTTGAGTTACAACTAGTTAATCCAGTTACACATGCATATACACATGCACGTGTGTGCATGCACACACACAACTAAAGTTTTAAAAGTTTCAGGAAATTTTTAAAAGTTTCAGGAAACCGTCTTTATTCTGACTGTGATGTACTCATGTTTTGCAGTCTAGTCTATATCCTTCTGTTTGCTTGTTTTAGCACTATAAAGAGAGAGGGGCAGCCCCCAGGAGGGCTCAGGACAGACAAGGTTAAGGAGAATCCACACTGTGGGAAAAGGCCAGTCAGGAAGAATAGTAGCAGAGCCCAAGTGGGCTAAGGAGTTATTCCCCAAGGAGAAACAGTCTTCCTGACTCCCAACATTCGAAGAAAGTGAGGGGTAAGA
>PVJA010032269.1:0-24251 GCA_004027025.1 Myocastor coypus | reverse complement strand
AACACTTAGATACCACCTCACCCCAGTAAGGATGGCTATCATAAAGAAATTAACCAGCAACAAATGCTGGAGAGGCTGTGGGGAAAAAGGAACCCTTCTCCACTGCTGGTGGGAATGCAGATTGGTGCAACCATTATGGAAAGCAGTGTGGAGGATCCTTACAAAACTAGAATTGGAAGTTCCGTTCAATCCAGCTATCTCCCTAATGGGAATTTTCCCAGAAGAACTGAAAACTTCATACCATAGCGATATCTGTGCACCTATGTTTATAGCAGCCCAATTTGTAGTAGCCAAATCTTGGAAACAACCAAAATGTCCATCATTTGAAGAATGATTAAAAATAATGTGGTATTTTTATACAATGGAATACTACTCATCCATAAAGAATGATGTTTGAAGACTTCATATATAAATGGATGTATATTGAACATATACTCCTTAGTGAAATAAACCAGACCTATATGTGTAAATACTGTATAGTCTCCCTAATATAAGAACTTTAAAGAAGAAAACAAGAACTTAAGGGCATAACACAGCTGAATGTATTATGGATTAAACAACAAAGTGACTGGAAGCAGACAAAGCAGAAAACATCAATAGCAAAACCATACACTTATGTACACAGGATGAATCAGATATTGGTCTCAAGAACCTTCAAAAGGTTCAGCATATTGATTATAGCACAATGTAATGCTAAAATTATGTTTGGGATACATATCACTCTTGTCTTTTTGATATGTACTGCTCCTGGTGTAAACTCAGTTACTGTCATTTTCTCAAGAGTAGTACTTGAAAATAAGAGACTGGGCCAAAAACCATATTCTTTACAGGCTACAATTTTGTATTTCCTTGAATTTCCAAATATTTGTGTCAAAATTGTGTAACTGCTTATATCACATTGTATGGAAAGTTATTAGAATATCAATGATGGTCAGAAAATATCATTTACATAAAAAAAAGAAAATATCATTTACAAGCTAAGTCAAAGATATTTGACACTCAGAAAGCCAGTGATGATAAGCCTAGTACCTATGTTATAGAGTAATAGTATCACAAAGCTTTTCTGCTGGAGGGTTGAGAATGTAAGTTAACAGACCGACAACTGGAGAAAAAGAAGGGCTATAAGGATAGCCAATATTTTGGCCCTAGCCCTTCAAGGTCAATAAAGACCCAGGATATAAGAGAACTTGTGCTGTAATATCCTATAACTCAGAGGTGTCCCAAATTTCCTGGTCAAGGAGATTATGGGACCTCAGAGCAAAGGGATGAATGAACTGCAGTGCATCTAAGGAGAGTCACCCAGAGAAAAACATTGTCTCAGGCTTTCACAGAAAACAAAATGCCAAGCAATGACCGTGACTCGTCCCGAAGGCTAACACTAACAACAGTTCTACAAAGTACTGTCTATGGTCTCAAATTTAATCCTGAGGGGATTTGACCCTGAAAGATACGAAAAAAAAAAAAATAAATAAAAGAATGTTTAGTTATACAGGTCTTGCTTCGACTTGCCCTTGACCACCCAGCAAGAAAAAAAAAAAAAAAAAATCCTTAATTACAATGCATGGAACGCAGATCTAGATTGGTGAGATGAGCTTTAGGAGGCTTAGATTCAATAGCCTCCAACATCACAGGCTTCACTGGTGGCACACTGCAATTGCAAAACCTTTGACTGTGTATGTATCTGCTTCCTCTTAGTCCAAAGAGAAGTATATTCTTTCCTTTTTCCTTTCTTTCTTTCTTTCTTTTTTCTATGCAACATCAATAGGGAGGTGGGTCATGCCCACGCACTGTACTCTATAGAATGACTGTGAGGACAATATGCAATATGTCAACTTTCAAAGAAAAGAAGGGGGAAAAGAAAAATAAAAGTAATGTGGATTTAGAAAGGTTAATGTTTAATTGTTTGATCGATCTTATATGCCTATATGTATTAATCTAAACTGATCTGATGATTTATTTTGCAAATTTATTTTGCTATAATGTAAGCTATAATTTTGCTATTTATTTTGCAAATTTATTTTGCTATAATGTAAGGAAGTCTTCTTTATTCCCCAAAACTGTTTGTAGTCAGTTTTCCTTTTTAATTTATTAATGTATTTTCATCACTCAGTGTAGCCATTTTTTTTTAAATCCTTGAGCATCAAAGCCTTTATTATACAGTAGCCCACACTATGTTTTGTATGTATTAGCATGTCAACTTATTCTCTTTAAAAAAAAAAAAAAAAAAGCTTTATACCTCTGTACCGTTGTAAGGCAGTCAAGAAAAATCTGTTGAGGTTGAAATTGAAGTATTTAACTGATTACAAAGAGCCATAATTAAGAACATTGCGAAGCTTTCAATCAGGGCTGGTGAGATAGGTCAGCAGGCTAAGCACCTGCTTAGGTAATACAAGGGTTCGATCCTTGGCACCACATGCCATCCGGGCCCCACTCCTGCGTACACTGAGCCACCCACGGAATCCAGACATGGTGGCACATGCCTATACTCTGTGCTGAGGAGGCTGAAAGCAGGAGGATCACTCCAAGTCTGAGCTGCGTAGTGAGACCCTTTACCAGACACATAAAAAACAAAAAACAAAAAGTAAAATCTCACCATTCTGCAGCAGAAGTGACTCTCAAAACACCAAAAAGAAATTATTTGAGAACTATTGTTATATGATGCCTCTTCAGTATTTATAATTTTTAGGCTTCACTTGAAAACAGTGTTTATTACTTAATCCTCAGTGAATAAAAGTCCTGTGTTTTGGAATAATTTGTCATTCTCTTGATTAAGTAAATAATCACTACTAAAAAGTCATTTAAGATACATAAGTAACCCATTTATTTCAAATAAAAAATAATGGGAGGTTAAGATGGTTCTTTGTTCTTAGAAATGTGGCAGTTCTCTGGGATGGGGTTTCATTCTTATGTGTAGTTGACATTTGCTGTATAAACATATATAAAACTTTAGACTTTCCTTTCGTAAGAGCCTTTTTCTTATGCAGTGGTCATAGACATCTGGATTATGAGTTTAGCATGAGTTAGGATCTCTTGACTTTTCATCTTAAATTCTTTAAATATTCTAAACGTGTGCAAAAGTCAATTGTAATACAGTGATTCTACCTGAGTACAGTTGTAGACTTTTTAAACTTTTGCTTTACATGTTTTATATATTCATTTTTCTCTAGTTGTTCCTACCATATTTTATACCTTTCTGATTCAGACTCCAGTACCAAAGGAAGAAAGAATGAAATCTCACACTGTACCTGCTGATGTTTTAGCATTTTGAGTGCTTCAGTTCTTTAATTTGAACCTCCCCACCCAGTTGGGGGTGTGTCTCGGTGGTAGAGCCCTTGCCTACCATACATGAGATCCTGGGTTCGATCTTCAATATAATAAAAAGTAAAAAATGAAACACTGGTTCTTTGTTGTATTTGTGTGTGTGTGTGTGTGTGTGTGTGCGCGTGTGTGTGTGTGTTATAATAATCATTCTTAAAAGTCCACATCAGTTATGTTATAGATAACACCAGCATACATTATTTTTTTTCCCTCCTGATTAATTCAGGTTATATATTTGGGCAAGGAAAAAATATATAAATCATATTATTACTTTTCTTATGAGATTAGTGTCAGTTTGTCTCATTCTTAGTGCTAAATTTGATTATTTTTTAAGCAACAGCTACATAATCTCTTAATGTCATCTGTGGGGTAATGAATTGAAGTAGTGCGAATGATCTATGGCTTTAGCATCCTTTAATGATCATGCTTTTAATGATCAGTTATTAAGTAGATAAATGAAAAAAGTAATTTTTAAACTTTTCACTTATACTAACTTCCACATATGCTAACTAGAAATATTTTCCTTTATACTGTAAAGAGAAAGTTTTTGAGATGGAATTGTATTATAATGAAATATATCTTTTGTCTTCTTGTCCTCATAAATGTTATGGCAGTACAATTAAGTACAATTCTTTGTGCCCCTAAGTTTATTTGCTATCTTGATGGAATAGGAAAGATGATGATATTTTGAGGTAATAAATACAGTTCACATAATAATATTCTTTTCATAATTAACTGGCTTTTATTACTGATTAGATTTAAATGAATCATTTCATTTGTTTGTAGTTAGAGTTTGTTGTTATCTATTTATCTTTCTTTTTTAACTGCCTAATTACCCGGTGGCATCTAATTTAATTACCTATATGTCCATAACATTGATAAAAATTACACATTAATTTCCATTATTATAGCTGTGGAAATACAGAGGACGCTGAATCAACTTGGAACACCTCAAGACTCACCTGAATTGAGGCAACAGCTGTAAGTTCTTAACTACAAAAGAAAAAGTTACTCTTAACATTGCTTTTGTAGAATGTGTTTACTGGGGAAAACAATGGAAAATTAGTAAGGTTTTTTTTTTTTTTTTTTTTAGCTGCCTCATCTAGACATTGTACCATGTGGTTATGTAGGGTTTTTGTTTTGTTTTGCTTTGGTTATATAGTTTTGACCCTTCCCAGAGTAGGGTAACAGTCTACCTTATTCCATCAAATTTAAACTTTTTTAGTTGGCTTTTCTTATGCTTTTTAAATTGATTGTTTTAGACAGCTTTTTAAAAATTGGATTCATCTCAATTTATGTGATTTATTGCCCATAGTTGACTATCCCTGGAGTGATCACATTTTTATTAGTTTCACATATCAGGTTCCATGAGCTATTCTTCCTAAATCCCAGGTCTTTCAATTTCAAAAAGGATTAGCTTTTGTTGTGAAACAGCTATAATGAAATGATACATTATATATTACAGTAAATTAAGATGCTGTTACAATAGTAACTTCTGATACGTACATATGATACACAACATTCTGGCCTCTAAGTTGGAATCATGATTTAATTTGAATTTTGGAATATTGTTTTGAAATATTTACTTTAATTTTAATTTGTTAATATTTAATTAAATTTCTGAATGTTTAATTATACTTTTTGTCTTATGATTTACACTGTATATCTGACTTACAATCTGAGACATGGTATGATGTTTTCTCCTAGTATTAGAAACTTTAAAAAATGCATATATATATGTACACAAGGATACATATATATAGGATAGATATATAGCTACTTTGTCTTAGTTCACTGAGAATAAAAGTTTGTAGTAACATTCTTTAGACAAGATGTCAGGTCTGCACCTTTTCCTCTGAATAACTACTATAAAGACAACCACATGCATGGTATTAATTGTAACCATCCTATTAACTTGTTTTGAAACTGTTTCATTGCTATTTTTTTTCATTAAAATGAATTAAAAAAAATAAAAAAGAATGGTAACTATACCTTTCTGTAGTATGTCACAGATTTAACAGTGTTTTAACACACTCTAAACAGTTGGGGGTAGGTAGACTAAAAGCACTGTTTCTAGTATACCTGATTGTTATGCCTAGTGTGTGTTTTGAAACATTGATTCTTTGCCCAAAATTATTTACAACCTGACTTTTAAGTTTTCAGTGCTAGCTTGCCTACAAATTTCAAGTAGTATATGGCTAATATGTGGTATCTCCAAAGTGATAGCTCTTGCTATTGAAGGGAAATTACAAAGAAGAAATAGATAACAGCAATTCATATTTTTAAGAAGTAGAATTTAAAGAATTTGCAATTGTTTGTAACTTATATTTTACTTTTTCTTCAGTAGATAGAATGTCCCAAATCTATAACTATATCTTCATTTATTAAAATAAATTAAGGTGAAAAGGAAATCATTAAAATATGGTTTTAACATTTGTTATTAATAGTGGAGATTCTATATATGTAAGCATTATCGTTGTGGTCTTCTTTAGAACTTTGACAATACTACCATTTTTAAATATTTAAATAAATATGTCAAGGATAGGATATCCAGTAAATAAAAGTATCAATAGTTTATATTTCTTTGGGCATTAGTTCCATATAGATACTTACTCATGTTCTTACATAGTGTCCCTTTAGCATGGTGAGCACATGATCAAAAGGAGAGATCAGGTATCTCTGAGAGGCACTGTTGTTTATTTATAAAGCATCAGCTTAATGGAAGCTTACTTTTCAGCATCACACTTATGAGTTGAAAATAGTTTTTATTTTTTACATTAATTAGGAAGATATGGGTATAGTTAAGTTTATATCCCCTTACAAGGAAATGCTGTTAATTATGCTTAAATAATACTAAATTTATACTATGATTATTTCTTCTATTTTTTAGAGTAGTCATAGGATATAAATGTAGAGAAATAAGAGAGACCAGATGTACCCAGAAAGTGGACCAAGTGGATAAGGAACTAAGCCTGCTTGCTCAGCTGACCTCCTCAGTGAGCTCACATAAAAGACCCCTGCATTTCCAGTACCTCACACTGAAAATTAAATCCCCTCCTGACTTGAACTACCTTCTCTAAATGGCTAATGATATTTGTGTAAGCTTGTTTACTGTGTCCGAATAAAAAACTTTTATATAACATTTGTCAAAAATAGCATATGAAAATTTGGCTTTGATAGAGGAAATTTAGAACGTTTATAATACTATAAGCAGTTTTATAATTTATGTAGTTTTAAACTATGAAGATTTTATTAAAAAGTGACTTCTGAAGCTGTTCATTAGGACTGAGGAAAGTGGCAGAGTTGGCAGAGTTGTAACATAAAGAATGTCACTTCTTTGGATGTAATCCATGTTTTCTCACTTTAGGCAGCAGAAACAGCAGTATACTAACCAACTTGCCAAAGAAACAGATAAGTACATTAAAGAGTTTGGATCTCTGCCCACCACACCCAGTGAACAGGTATTAAGACACGTGATATATTGAATGTGAAAGAAATCAAATGTATTGGAGACTTTTGGAACTATGACGCTAGAGCAGAAAGTTAAAGGGCAGATAAATCCTATTTGAGACAGAATATAAAACTCTTTAATTACTCAGGTAGTATCCTATCGGTCAATAAAGCAAAATGATTTTCATGCAGTTGCCTTGACCTGTAGTAAGAGCTCAGAATATGCTTCCTGGGTAATTGTTCCTGGCCTTCCAGGCCTGGCTCTGTACAGCACACAGGCACATTCAGCATGGCAGGCTGCCCAGGGGCACAGGGTTATTTCCCTATATATGTAATGGATATAAATTATGACATAGGGAAGAGTAGAAGATTTTGCTTCCCCTCCCCAAAAGAATTACTTTAAAACAACTTTGAAATCATGACCAGTTCTTACCAGCTACAAAAATTGTAAGTAAGAAATATAGCAAGATGTACCTTTGGCCTCAAAGTAAATATGCACAGTGTTTGAATAGCCAGAATTTAACTGAGAGTGAATCAGTAAGTTGGGGATGTAGTGTAATTTTTTAGAATTAAATAGCCAGCTTGATTCTAACAGGCTATTTTCCCCTTTCCTCTAGCGTCAAAGGAAAATACAGAAGGATCGCTTGGTGGCCGAATTCACAACAGCACTGACAAACTTTCAGAAAGTCCAGCGGCAAGCAGCTGAGAGAGAGAAGGAATTTGTTGCCCGAGTAAGAGCCAGTTCCAGAGTGTCGGTAAGTACTTCATACAGCATTGTGAAAACAAACTTGATATTCTCTCGAGGTCCTAGGAAAATCTAATAAAATCATTATACTTAGGTCATAGATATCTGAGCATCTTGGAAATCCATATTTGAAGGTTTATATTCCACATTTGCTACTGAGTTTTTAAGGGTGGTGGGTATATATTGTTATCATGCCTGTGTCATGGAGCAACAGATTGCAGACCTTATACAATATGGAAACTGTGATTTGGAGTGAAGTAGTTGTAGTTCCTCACAATGAGTTGGCACCATGGCTCTCCACTGTGTTCCTGCTAAAGCAAACAGCACCGTACTCCCAGATGTAGAGGAGACTTGGTGGGGCTGAGCAGAGTATACAATGTGTACAGCAGGAATATAGAATATGCGCCTAGAGGGGCCCGGCAGGATGGCTCAGTGGTCTAAAGCACCTGCTTAGCAAAGCTTAGGCTGCTTCAGGGACCTCGGTTTGATCCCCGGCACCACATGCTGCGCCAGCCGTGCCCTTAGGGCAGGCTGAGCCGGCCATGAAAATAAATAAATAAACAAACAAAAGTTCTGAAAGAAAAAATAAATAAATTAAAATAAAAAAATTAAAAAAAAAAAAAAGAATATGCGCCTAGAAAGAATAAGAGGATGAGTAGAAGTGAGATTTTCAGGTGATATAATATTAAATTACCTCAGAAACCATGAGTCGGTCTTGTCTTTTTTTTTTTTTTTTTGGACACAGAGCCTTACTGTACAGTTCAGGTTGACCTTGAGCTCACTTTATAGCCCAGACTGGTCTCAAATTCATAGCTGTCCTCCTGCCTCAGCCTCTTGAGTGCTGGGATTACAGACATGTGCCACCACACCTGGCATGAGCTATTTTCATATCCTTTGATCTAGAAGTTTCAAAACTACATTCATTTGTAACCAAATATTTATTTAGTTAATAATATTTGGTTAATATTTATTATTTGGTCTTTGAGAATATTTAATGAATTATTTAGCTCAGGATATCATATATTGTTATTACTTGAAACAACTGGCCTAGAAAACTAGAACAAGTATTTTTCTTATCTACATACACACATAGATACGTACATGTGTGCACATCCCAAAAACATAAATTTAGTTTATTTTAAGGTAAAATGTGAATTTTGTTTTATCTTTTCTTGTCCTTGCTTTCTTTGTTTTCTCTTAAACCATCAGGGAGGTTTTCCTGAGGACAACTCAAAAGAAAGGAATCTTGTATCCTGGGAAAGGTAAGAAAAATTATTTTGTAGATCAAAAGATAATATTTGTCATTGAGCTATTTAGTTGTGAGATAAGGTCTTACTGTGTGGTCCTAGCCAGCCCTTGAATTTCCTGTGGAGACCACGCTGGCCTCAAACTTATGGTCCTCGTTTGTTAGTGTCCTGAATGCGGGTAATGAGAAATGTGCACCACCACACATAAATAATTGTGGTCTCTAGGGTAGAAATAAAGTTTTCAGTATATTATAGCATAAATATCTTATGTTATTTATTAATTTTAAAGCAACATATTTCAAAAATTTATTCTGTAATAAATTATCCAGATATTTATTGAGTTAAGTTTTCATATGGTCGATTGCCTTAGGAGGTTTAAGTTAGCTGAGAAGAGACTCACTTGCCAAATATGGTTTTCAGTAATAACTCTAAACTCATATAAGATAAAATTATAGGAGAATTAAAAATTGAGTAGGGGCTGACAAGATGGTTGAGTGGTCTAAGTGCCTGCTTAGGAAAGCTTCGGCAACCACAGGGATCGTGGTTTGATCCCTGGCACCACGTGCTGCATCAGCCCTCCAGGGCAGGCTGAGCCAGCCATAAGACACACACAAAAAAGAGTAAATTTTGAATTTGTAGCATTTTATAAGGTGAGCAATTATCTGAGTTTGAAGAACAATACATCCTTTTTAGAATTTCTTAAGTATGCAGTAATTCCTGTTGTTTTGAATACCAGATTTTTTTTTTATCATATTCTTTCTCTTTCTTAGCCAAACACAGCCTCAAGTGCAAGTGCAAGATGATGAGATTACAGAGGATGACCTCCGCCTCATTCACGAGAGAGAGTCCTCTATCAGACAGCTTGAGGTAAGCGTGGCTTGGAGAGGTGGGCTGTGGCTGTCTTGGTGAGTCTATGCTCACAAGCATAGATACTGCTGGGAAAGAAAGAAAACTAAGGTTTAAGTTTACTAGTGTTTCTAATGTATATATTGGAACAATAATCTCCGTAGTGTCTGTGCTAGAAGAGAGTATGTTTCCCCTGCCTGAGCTTTTTCTTTTAATTCATTTGGCACTTTAGTATTAGGAAGTACCAATTTATAGAGTAGCATCTGGCCAAGACTGGATTGCTTCACATGGCAAGTAATACACATCATACCCGCATGAATAAAATTTTGTACAATAGTTTGGAAGGTCTTTTATTTGTCTGCAGTATGATTATAACATCAGAGAGACCTACAGGATTTATTAAGTCATAGTTCTTGTGACAACTAACTTGTTCTTAGAAGGTGGACTAATAATAAGTAACAATGCCTACCATGTGTCAGGAGCCTTCGGAGTGTTGAACACACTGAAGTATTAGTGTTTTTTGTTAGTTACGTCAGTGATCCTAGAAGCTCTGTGACCAGTTAGCTGTGTCATTATGGTCTCCATTTGACAGATGGGAAAGCGACGGCATATGATGAACATGTAAATTGTCCCACCCCCTCGACAGAAGATTTCAGTGTTACTTTTTAACTGGAAAAAATAATAGTTGCACATTAAAGAAAAATAAATATATAATTTCTTTCCTCAATAAGCTTATAAATTCTTTTTTCAATCATGAAATCTATAAATTCACTAACACACTGCATACTCAAATTTTCTAATGTGAGACTTTAAATTTGTATGTAATGTTCTACCACATTAGTTTAACAATAACCCACAACCACTGGAACAACTTGTACATTTTATTTTTTATTTTTTTAAGAAATTTTTATTTTATTTTTTTATTTTTTTCTTGTTTCAGAACCTTTATTTTTTTTATTCACTCATTTTTATGGCCGACTTAGCCCATCCGAGGGCAGGGCTGGCGCAGCATGTGGTGCCGGGGATCGAACTGCTGTCCCTGAAGCCGTCCAAGCTTTCCCAAGCAGGTGCTTTAGACCACTGAGCCATCCCACCCGGCCCTGTTTTACCATTTTAAACTATGAGTATGTAACTAGAAATATATCATAAGCATATTTATACTCTTGTAAACACCTACTCCTTCGGCAGTAGAAGTGTTAGGTTGGATCACCTACACACAGAAACCAAAAGCTTGTGTTTAAGTCACAGATCCCTGAGTCTTCTGTACCACTTGATCATTTTCATCCTGCCTCACATGTACCTTTGATGTTATATACTTACTGTAGAGAACTGAGATCTAGTATTCAAAACCCATTTAGCTAGGTTTGCTTAGAGTGAAAAGTTTTCCCAGTAGTTCCAAATCTTACACATTAAGTCAAAATGCATCATCACCTGTATGAGTTATGGTTTGGGATTTTAAAATTTTTTCTTTTACAGTGGGCATAAATTTCTAATAATGTATAATAATACATGTCTTTTTGTCTTAGGCTGATATTATGGATATTAATGAAATATTTAAACACTTAGGAACAATGATTCATGAGCAGGGAGATGTGATAGGTAAGTCTGTGAATTTAGATTCCATAGGGTGGGAGGTTACATGTGACTTACTGCAGTAGCAATTGCTACCTCTTGCTGTGTCAGCTAGCATCACAGTGGAAGCCAGGCGTTGTGAGAAGTGATGGAATTCTGCATATTTTAAAAATGTGGAGCCAAAAGATTTACTGATGGCCAGTGACTGGGAGAGAAATAGTTAATTCAGGAGTGATACTAAGGTTTTGAACTGGTCTCCTAGCAGCTTGTTATTGCCGTCAGATGGTGAAATGTGTAACTGGAGATGTTTTAGAAGGGTATAAGGCAGTAATTTTTGGATTTGTTAAGTTTGATGATGAGTGAGAGAAGATGGCTAGACTGAAGTCTTTGAGTTACGTGGTTAGGAGTGAGTGCACAGATGGAGGGTCAGCTCTTCCTCGGTGTATGTGCAGTTCCTGATCACACCAGAGAGATTTGAACACTTGGGCTCTGCATGTACCAGATGATTGGGTAGGGAAAGTGCAGATGCCTTCTGATTGCTCCTGTGCTCCAGTGAGCTGACAGTCAAGGTTTTTGGCTGACAGTCATGGTGTCTTGAGGGGAAAGAGGAAGTTGAAGGAGAAAGGAAGGGAACACAATGGTCTTCCATCTGTTAGGGAAATAGATAGCCTTGCTCTCAGCAGTCCAGTGTTACAATGAAGTAAGGCAACATAAGATTATTCCCTTTGCATCTGTGTTCAGCTGCATGGATTTTTGTCATGTAAATATAACTACAAAGGTTAGGGTGCTGCAGGTGTATCAAGATGGGCATGTTAAATGATTTCCTATGGAGTCCAAGCAAGGTAAAGAGGGAAGAGAGACTCAGCTGTGAGGGAAAGTGAGAATGGCAGTATCATTATTGGAGAGCAGGTATTAGAAAGACTGAGCTGTGAAGATCACAGATGGTCAGAGAATAAGACTCTTAAAATTGTGGTCAAGGAGCAGCTGTATGTTTTGGGATGTGACCTTAGACCAGAGAAGTTGGGTTAACAGTCTCTGAAGAAAGTCTGATGGAGAAGTAGAGGGGCCTAGAGTTAGAAGGGTCAGCCAATGGATAATGGAATCACCAGTCATTATTATTATTATTATTATTATTATTATTATTATTAATTATTATTTTTAATGTATTTGGTTGTTACCGGGTCTCACTACACAGTTTGGACTCATAATGGTCCTATTTTCAGCATCCCCAGCACAAGGATTACAGGTGTGCACCACTACACCTGGACTCCGGCCAATTCAGCCTGCCCTCAGGGCCAAGCTGATGCAGCATGTGGTGCCAGGGATCAAAGTGGGTCCGTGCACTTGTCCAAGCTTGCCTAAGCAGGCACTTTAGCCCACTGAGCTATCTTGCCAGCCCACCTGTCTTTATTGTAAGAGATGTGTTGAATAGGGTCAGTGAGTCTGGGCCTCAGTTGCTCAAGGAATTAAAGACCATGAGACCCAAAACTGTCTACAACCTAGACAGTAGCATGAATCTGACTGAATAAACTTCAGAACTGAGATTTGATAGGGAGGAGGAAGAGGCACAAGTTTCTCGTGCTGCAGAGTGGTCCCTGCTGTGCTTCCAAAGTAGAGGAGAATGGGAGGAGGAAAGCAGCCACCTGGGAGGCCATGCAGGTCCCTGGAGGGTTGGGGATGGCTACAGAGAAAGTGCCAGTCATTAGTCTCTATTCACCGTAATTACATCCTTAGAAATGAGCTGGCCTTTGTAAAATGCAAACTGGTTGAGCATAGGTATTACGCACTAATGGCTTTAAAATACTTTGAGGATATAAAAAAATTAATAGCAAATTGAGAACTATCTGTCCAAATTTTAGCAGTTGGATCATGTTTTATTTCCCTCTAAAGAAATAGTGTTCTTTGAAGACTCTGAAGGACCCTTTTTTTCCCATGTGATAGGAAGAATGTGGGTGACCTCCCGTGGTGCCCACTGATTTTGGCTTAGAACAAGCTACAGAATTTGAGACAGTGATGAGCTCTTGCACTGACCTTGATTTAGTAGTTGTAGGGTGACAATACTGTTCGGGGTAGAACTAGAGTTGAGTTGTAATGAAGATCACCAAGCTCCTTTTTTAAAAATATTTGTGTTGCTTGGATTTCCTGAGATAGTATAAGGAAGAATTACATCTACTTTTTAAAAATTGAGCTTTGTTATTAATATGTGAGTAGTGGACATTGTAATTGCACCTTGAATGATATTTAGACTTTTGTTTCTGGAACAGCAATATGTGTTAACAGTTTTATGTGTGTATTTATCTTTTATTTTAAAGACAGTATAGAAGCCAATGTAGAAAATGCAGAAGTACACGTTCAGCAGGCAAATCAGCAGCTGTCCAGGGCAGCGAATTATCAGGTAATGTTAGCTGTAACACATTTCTTTGTAACTGAAGCATTTGAACTTTTACAGGGTGTGTGAGTTGTAAGTGTTTAGGGCATCCTCATGTTTAAAGTGGCTGCAGATGGTGATTTTACAGTCTCATAGAAGGGGGAAGGATTAGAAATACGCAGCCAGTTTAAAATTGATTTTAGCCTGTTATTCCCCAGGATGGAGCAGTTAGTGGCCAATAAGGGCTGCTAGTTTAGTAGAAGTGATAGTGTTTTAAGAGTTCTGAAGGCTACAGTGGACAACTTCAGGTTTTTCCGGTGGTGGTCAGCTGTTATTGTGACATTCCAGCTCAGAAACACCTTTAATAGGCTTTTTCCTCCATCTTTTCCCCTTTATGTTTAATTTTTCTTTCTTGATGTCAGTGCTACTATTGACTAAATTGGCATAGCTTATTCTAGAAAAGTCTCTCCAGGTCCTGTGAAAAGTTTTTAACTTAGAATGTCATTAATTGCTAATCTGTCAGAATTCTGCAGACTCTTCTTCAGAATGATTATTTCCTCAGTGACTCAAATGAATGTAAGGAATTCATATATAAATGTCAAGTACAAATTATGTTTTAAAAACTATACACATATTAGGAATATGATCCCCTGATGCATCCTACAATATTTAAAACTTTGATGTTCAGCAGAAATAAAGCCAGGCCTGTAGCATTTGATTTCTCTTTTAAAGCTTTATTTTATTTATTTATTTATTTTTTTGCCCTCATAACTATTGTTTTCAGGTCAGGAAGATTAGCTCAGGAGGTCATAAGTTCAACCCCCAGTGCCAAAAGATAAAACATTTTAAAAATTAAAAAAAATGAAACTCTCAATTGTTTTCTTGACCTTATTGCGCTCCTATAAGCTAAGACTTTTTCAACATGTTGTAGTATCTTCTGTTGCTTCTCGCTTTCTCATTGGCCTACTGGCCACATTGCTGGCCACGTTGCTGTACATTCAGGCTGTATGTTCACTGATGAAATGATTGCTCTTTGCCAGCTTTGTGCATACAAATCAGAGTGCAGCTCAGCAGGATTATTATTGCAATGTCATGGACTTTAGATGTGTCTCACAAATAGCTGAAAACATGTGCACTGTCCATGTGCATATACATGAACATTTAAAGACCAGGAGTCTTGTGGACTGTTGGTGTATAGTTGCTGGAACTTATTGTGTAGGGGTATTCATCAGTGATTGAGTTTATATTTTTTTTTTGTTTTGCTCTTGGATTTTTTTTCTTTCTTGTGGAAGGAAAAGATTGTAGGCACTCTGGGGAAAAGCCTCCTACCTCCCAAGTAGGTCTGGAGCTGCTTCACATTTAATCTCCGTTGGCTGGTAGGGATAAGTGCAAGGCCACACAGTGCTAAGAAAAGAAGCTATCTTCCACATAGCTCTACTTGGAAGATTGATACAAAATTTATGCCCTGAAAACCGTAATGTTTCTGAATAGTTCAGTGAATTAAAGATGACAAAGTAATACTCATTGTTGTATAGCCAAGGACTTAATTATCCCACCCTAGGGAAGAGCTTCCTGGAGGACAAATATTCATCATAGTAAGGTGTCAGTGGTACCTGAAAAAGGGATAATGTATAGGTCATTGGTATCCAAGTGGACTTTGGGAAAAATATTTATGCATGATGGTATTGAAACCAGTAAAATCCTGGTTAGTAATTGAGGAATGCTGAGTTGAAAAGTTAGATTAATATATGGAATACTAAAAGTGTTCATGTTTATCAGGGTAATTTCAGAGTCTTATATGTATCTTTTTGTAGACCGTATAGCACTTCTTTTTTTTACACAAAGTAAATTCACAAATTTTTCTACTTTATAAGAAAAAGGACTCCTGCATGTTGGTACAAGTTATGCAAGACACTAAAGAAAACATACCAGAAAGAAGAATGAATCAAAGCTCTTAACCTTTATATTTTGAATTATAGCTTTATAGTTTTGTTAACTTTTGTGGGTTTAGTTTCTGTGTTAGCATTCTTGAATGCCTTTCTGCCTTTACCAGAGATGGGAACAATTTTTTTTTTTTTTTTTAATGGTACAAAGGATTGAACTCAGTACCTTGCACTTGCCAGGCAAGCACTTATTCTACTGAACTATCTCCCCAGCCTGAGATGGGAACAATTCTGAAACTAATTTACTTCAGTAAATGTTGCCAAATTTTCACTTACTGAATCTTTGAAAGAACTCTTTTTTAAGAGTAACTTTTTGATAAAAACTTTAAAACTTCGTAAGCTTTTAAGCTGTTAGATAATCTTAGTCTGTGCTGAAGTCAGTGAAGCTTTCCTTTTTCTTTTCTCTGAAGCATGATTACACCCCCAGGAAACTTACCAGCAATATGTAAAATTGCTCACTGAATAGCAGCACTACTTCAAGAGTAGTTTTTGATGATACAGTGCCCTGGATGTGGTACATTTTTGAGCAGCAGCTAGGCAGCCAAAACTGTGAGGGCAATAGGCTATGGTTCTGCCCTTGACACGAGCCAGGTTCTGTTCAGTTGCTATGGAGGCACCCGCTGAGTCTGTAAACATGTCTTCTGTTTTTGCATCTGCAGCGCAAATCTAGGAAAACCCTGTGCATCATCATTTTTGTCCTTGTCATTGGAGCGGTGACTGTCGGTCTCATCATATGGGGAGTGAATTCCTAAAGTCATGCACAAGCAGACCGCTGTACTATGTTGTCTAGATCATGCAGGAAGATGCCTGTAATCATGGTTTCATTATTATTTAAAAGCTATTGCAAAGGATGGTTCCCACATTTAGTTATTTTTATGGGGACGAAGGGATTCCTTTGGATTGAATATGATATTTTCTAATAACAAAGTTTTTCTAAATATTATTGCTTGCATAGCTGGTATACTTTTTAGTTTAATAACTATAAAGTTTCTGCCCACATCGCACATGGCTTTTATCCATAATTTATTTATAAGTCTGAGTTTGGGAATTAGTAAACTTCAGATGTGTATTATGTGCCCATTTCTCTGCCACTGTGTCGCATGCACCAGTTATGTTACTGCAATTAAAATCTCTTAACTTCTATTTGGACCAGCAAAACAAATATTCTCAGTAACTTAAAAAATTAATGTATCTGTTTGTAGTTATTTTATTTGTAGTTATTTTCCAGTTTACTGTAGCACAAATTATCTATTTCATTTTTATCATGGGATTTTTTGAGATCTTTGTTTTCTCTGAATAAAATTAATGAATACTTTCCAGGTATATCTTATGCATCTGATGTGTATATATTAAGCATTTGTGATAGATTGCTGAGTAAAAATAGTAAGGTTAGATTGTCCTTATGTGTGGTATAATAAAGTCTAATATTTACTAGGAAGAAGTGTAGACACTATAAATGTGTAATGTCATTTGGAGGAAAAATATTTAAAAATCAATACTGATTTCTACTCTGTTTGGATTCTAGAGTCCAACTTGTTACTCCACTAAACTACCTTAACAGCACCATTTGGTCTTGTGGGCCATTATTTACCTTCCTGACGCCTAAAGAGTAATGACTCCACATGTATCTTTTAGTCACACTTACTTTGAGGTAGTACTTTTCCCACAACAGTCACTGTTTTTGAGCACCTGATACTTAAATTGTGCTGTTTACGTTGTATGCCATTTTGTACCATGCTTCGTTAGAAAAGAAACTGGAACCTGCCAGGTAACTTACTTGCCTTTTTAAATCAAAGCTGTTTTAAGGCACTAATCTGAATACTGTAAAGACAACTGATTAAATTGGTTTGTAGTTTGTATTTTATAATGTTCTTATATAGCAGTTTGATAGTGAAGATGTTAACATGGCAAGCTCTGAGACTTCACATGGAAACAAATGAACTATGAAGTATGTAAATAAATTGATCCTTGCAACCAAAATAAAGACTTAAAAGGTGTCTGCACAGGTCTGTTTTCTGAGGACTGTGCATTCCTGGCACCGTTACTACTTCACATTTTCAGTGCTGTGCTAACTGAAATCTCCACACTGAAGGTGTAACCACATACACTTTGGTTGTATATTCTTCATCTGTTTGATCACCAGGTTATTCAAAATTTTTTATTTTGGGAACATTGAACAGCTATTTGTCACTGACAAATAGCAGCAGCTTTGCATGTCAGCAAAATCAAATCCATTTCTTTCCCCAAAAGGGATTGTAGAAAACTTCTTTGTGAGTGGAACTTTGAGACTTCTATTGCTAGAGTGAGATTGCCTTAGGAAGCAGGCTGGGCAACATCCAGAGAATTCATATGCAGACTCCCTGGCCACCAGGCCACTGGCCCACGGTCCTCCCTGGTGAGTGCACGGACATGCATGGCTCACTGCAACACGCTGGCATCTTGTGGCTGTGTATGCATACCGTTGGCATCCACAGCTCAGCTCACTCTTCTTCTCCAGCGTTCTGCTTTATAAAATGTTTATTCTCATAGAGGCCAACTGTGTTTACTTTTGTTTATTTCATGTGAATTTTGAATAACAGTAAAAGCACTGGAAAGGATATCTTTGTCATTTTAGTGCCTTTTTTGAAATACAATCATTTATAAATTAACTGGGATGCCAATCAATGATTTGAACAGAAATTTCAATGGTTTGCATAATTTTTTGAGCAGCATTAATTTTGAGACAAAAATATACACAAAATATTTGGGGCACAAAATGGTTTAAATAGTTTTAAATGAAAAAGAAAGGCTTTACATCATTTTTAGAATTGCATTGAAACATAAAGGTTGCACTGTGGAAGATAAAACAGAGTTTTCATGACTGGACAGTGTATTTGATTCAAATTGAAGAACTTTCCTTATCAAGTGACACATGTTTACTGTATTATTCTCAGAAAGTATCTTTGAACAGCACAGATGAAGAACCAGGCTCTTAAAGGACAGAGTGAAGTTGTCTGGCTCTTGTGTTAGTTGCTGAATATTTTTAAAGTCTCTGCTTTACACAGTGACTGACAGTTAAAGAGTAACTGGTGCCACTTTGACAGAGGGCGGTGTTCTTCAGCAGGCCTAAGATGATCTATAAATAGGTGTGTGCATGGGCACAGGACAGCAGACACGGACAGTGTCCACAGTTGGACTCCCTCACCACACAAGCAACCATCTGCACTGGGGACCAGAAACACTGCACCTCGAGGAGCCTGTCACTGGGTCATTCAGTGTCTTCGCTGCTTTTGTGAAAGATGGTAAAATCTTGTATGCCAAAAGTTGTGTTATAATTACCAGTCTTTTTAGAGAAAACTGTAATGAAAATAAAAATGACTTTGAAGGCTTTCCATTCCTTGAAAAAGTTCTGTGATTTAGCAAGGAGTATGAAGAATAGTTTTTGTGGTTGGTGTACTTTTAATTTGTTAATGTAGAAAAATTGACATCATAATAAAAAATAAAACCTCTGTGCAGAAAATAGTCATTGTCCACCTTCATAGCTAAGAACAATTTACAAGGATAACTTATTCAGCACTTATTTCATGAAAGCTAAAACTGAATGTGTCTTACACGGACAGAATGCTTCAGTATAGCTAAAATTTCAAACTAGGTTAAAGCAAGTGGATTAGGGAAGTTGAAAGGTGACTGGCCTTGTAATTCGTTTCTCATTATTGATAAAAAACATCAAGCATCTTCCTTTCTTGAAGAAAAAAAATGTATGTGTTTTCACAATTTCATTTATTAAAAACAAAAGCTAACCTTTAAATTCCAGACCTCGTCAGCCCACCATAGCAGTTTATCCTGTTAGCAAGAAAGCACACTTACTGAATTTATAAGAATAGTGCCCTGGAAGTGTTATATTGTCCCACTTTGACCAAATCAATGATATTTCTGCTTAGCTACCTTAATATAGTTCATCAATCAATAAAAATAAAATCATTTTCTCCATATACATCCTCCGAATACAGTAACCAAGGATATAGGAAAAAAACTGCTTATCAAAACTATGTGCTCAACACACAGGGTTATTTTCCTTCAATTAGATTCTCCAAAAATCAGTGGATTCCATGAAGCAGCATCTCATTCTCAGTCTTAACACAATAGGTAGAAAACCTCTCTCCTCCTTAGTGTTTCTGCTTTTGCCCCGCCCACCTGAGGTTGAGCCCAGACCTCTGCACTAAGCGGCACCCTCAGCTGCTTGCTTATTCAGAACTGAGTTCCCACGGAGTTGCAGTTCTGCCTCAGCCTCCCAGGGTGTGGGATTGCAAGCACTTGGCACCACGTCCTGACTCTGCATTCAGAGTTTTTGCATTGCAGTGAGGAAAATAGCACCACTTCACACATTGTGAGTAAAAAAGGGCTTTTGTTTTTAATTTTATTTTGATTAGTTTGGGGTTTACATTTTAGATATACATAATGATCACATGGGAGGGAATTTGTACCTGTACATGGTCTATCTTGGTTTTTCATTTTTTCCCATCCCCTTTCCTCCCTTCAACCTATCTTCCCCTCTGTATTTACAAAAGCTTTATTTCTCTATTTTCTTCTTCTGTTCTTTTCCCTTTCCTTTTCCCGTTCCCTATCCCTTTTCTACCCTTTCCATTTGATTATGCTGTCTCTCTTTCCCAGTATCTGCTACATATTTTAGCCCTTACTTCCCCTTTCAGTTTCTCACACCAGAGAAAAATGTGTTACTTAGCTATGTGTGTACAATTTATTTCTCATAAGAGCCTGGACTCTTGGGTTTCCTGGTTTCCTTTTCTCTTCATTTCTGTCCTCCTCATCCTCCTTATCCCCCTCCTCCTCCTCCTCCTCGTCCTCCGCCTCCTCATCCTCCTGCCATGTGGGACATTGGAAGCTTTCCTGTGTGAGAAATAAAGAAGAGGAAGGCACTGCAGTGCAGAAGTGAGAGAATGCCAGGAGCTGGCCTAGGAGCTGCTGAGACTTAGGAGCTCCCGCAGTGCTTTCTCGGTGCCTACAGCACTCAGGTGTCACCCAAGGAGCTGTCACCTGCTGGCTCTGCTACTAATGGCTCCAAAGTAGGGGACTTGCAAGTCATTTGGAAGCCACTGTGAAGTCTGCCTTTGGAGCCTGCCTTGCAGCAGCCTTGTGGAAGGAAGACTTCTGCTTTCAGTTCTCATGGAAATGCTTCTTGTTGGCCAGGTCCAACTTAGAAAGCAAAGAAGATTCTGCAAAGTGCAGTTTCTGCCTTTCCTGTAATGACAGGAAGTGTAAAAGAAGGTGGTGACACAGTTCAGACTACCATAGACCAGGATGAAGCACTGAAGCACAGAATAAAGCACATGAAACAGAAGCCTCTTCAGTTAAAAAGCCACTGATTAAAAAATTCAAAGACCTTCAAATACTGTTCTAGCAGTGAGCAACTTTTCCCAAGGACAACAAGATGTATGTATGTCAGGCTATTCAGGCCCCAGGACCTAGCAGTTTCTTGCCCCCCCCCCCCATAGTAGCTCCGTAAACACTTGATTTAATTTGGCACTTTTTGAGGTAGCTGTTTGCCAGGTTGCAATGCACATGGGTACAAGGAGTTTAAGAGTGAGCCAGCCAAGTGTGGTACATGCCTGTACCCTGAGGCAGGAGGACCACAAGTGCCAGTTTACCTGGCAAACTTAACAAGTGTTCAAATAAAAGCTAAGGACTAGGAATGTAACTCAATGCAAAGACCTCGAGTTCAATCTCCATTACTATAAAACACCAAAAAAGTGAACCCAAAGAATGTGGTCCTTATCCTACAGGAGTTTACATTTCACTACTTGGCATTATAAAAAGAAAAAAATGGTGAGTAAGAAAACAGACACAAATAAGAAAGAATGAAAGATAAATTTACAACCCTTGAGGTATCTTCGCAATTGGCACCTTATGCTTTTAAGGACCAGCCTTTTGTTTATCCATTTTTCTCTATTAATTAAATTTCTTTTTTCTTTTCACAAAAGTTCTCAGCTTCTAGGACTTCAGTGGTTTTCTAAAGAGAAGTACCATGGGGCTGGTGAGATGGCTCAGCGATCTAAGGCATCGGTTCTCAACCTGTGGGTTGCAACCCCGGCAGGGTCGAATGACCAAAACACAGGGGTCACCTAAAGCCATTCTGAATCATAACTGTAGCAAAATTACAGTTTTGAAGTAGCCACCAAAATTATTTTTTGGTTTGGGGTCACTGCAACATGAGGAACTGTATTGCAGGGTCACAGAATGAGAGCCACTGGTCTGCTTAGGCAAGCTTAGACAACCGCAGGGACTGCAGTTCAATCCCTAGCACCACATGCTGTGCCAGTCCTGCCCCCAGCAGGCTGAGCCAGCCATAACATACATAAAGCAAGCAAGCAAGAAGGAAAGAAAAGATAGTAAGGCAAAAAAAAAAAAAAAAAAGAAGTACCAAACTCAAGTTATGGTGTATGATGTGTAATGTCTCACAAAGAAATGTGGTTGGCAGTGCTTGGATTCAGAGCTGACATGTCTCAGGCTCACAAGAGAGCAGACCATTAGGAGGAAATGACAGAGAGAAGAGGAACTGAGATTACTGTTTCATCAGAAGGAACCCAAGTGCATTAAATATGCTTTTTTAAAAATGTACCTTAAAATGGTTTAAATTTACCCTTGCTCTATCCCTTGGCAAATATTTTTAAAGAAAAGGTGATATAGAAGAAAACCTACTTAATGGCTCCTGCTAATCTTCGTAATTCAAGTTCTACATCAATATGCTAATTTTAATTATTTGTTTTGGATTCATTTAGTCAATATAAAAATAATATTTTTCACAGTAATCTAATTTTAAGTATAAAAATAAAACTAAATAACTGACAGACTAAATAGGTTTTTATGGAAACTGTTCCCTCTGGCAGGTTTTAAAGAGGTGGCCACTTCATTACTCTTAGCAGAATTCAGTAGACTTTGTGTAGTAATGGCATTTCACCTAAAATATAAGTGGTAGGAGGCAAAACCAGATTTCCTGTGTAGTAGTTACATACATAGCACCTCTGCTTGTTTTAGAGACAGTCTTCTAGAACTGAATTGAGTCTTGAATGTACTTGAAAGGGCAATAATTCCCCCTTTAGCCAACCCAAACCACACATTTTTAAGTGTTTACTGTAAGTACCGTCAGCAGTTGCTAACTTCAAAACCTGTTGGCATTGATGAGTAACTTAGAAGTGTATTTAGCCTCAGCTGAGATTTACTGAAACCTCATTTCACTTTCTAATACCACTGAAAACTTTAAACCAGCAGTTGAATAGCAGATATGAAGTACATAACCCAGGTCAAGGCAAAAATAATTTTCCACAAACAGGATTTAATTTAACTCCAGAGGAAAATGCATTTTTTAAAGAAGTTTCCACTATGAAAGATCAAAACTGATCTTTCTGTTGCAAATAATTTTTAAACTATAAAGCTACATTTTACTGAAAAATATATTTTATTGTGTTCTTTTTTTAAGCCTTGGTGCTATGGTCTTTTTGAGTTCAAGTTGTTTTCAGTATGTCTTAACTACATCTGACCTCTTCCCAGTAATATTTTTAATGTTTTGGCCTCCCTATAGGTTGCTGTGCTTTTACTACTTCATATTTTTGAGTGGAGCATATAGAGAAACTTAATAAGATAACCTTTGTAATTTCATTCATATTAGTTCTATCTTGGAAATAATGAGTACTATGCTTTGGAATGATACTGACATTGGAAATGAAGAGTTCACTTTTCTATGATGTATAAACTATAATGTGTAAAATACACATAATGTTAACATAATTAAATTTGCTTGAGATAACTCAGTTTACATACTATTGTAAGAAACAATACCCTCTGTATTGGGTATGGGGAGATAGCTCAGAAGCATAAGTACCTGCCTGACAAGGGCAAGGTCCTGGATTTGATCCCTGGTACAAGAAGAAGGAGAGGAAGAGAAGGAGGAAGAGGAAAAAGAAGACAGAGATAACTCTTCTGTATTTTTTCTTAACCCAGTGTCCTCCAAAATGAGTATTTGAGAAAACTATAGTACACTGTCACACTAGCAGGATGTTGACTTTGATGCAACCAGTAGATGATGTTTCCATACAGAGTATTTTCCAGTGCAGAGATCCCTCACTTTGCCCGTTGCACTCATACCAACTTCATTGCCCTCCACACGCCTTAGATTTGGCTGCCATAATCTGTTTTCCACTTTTACATTATTTTCATTTCAGGACTATTATGTAACCAGAATCGTAACTGTAGGTAGCCTTTGGGGCTTGACTGTCATTCACACAGTTCTTTGGCAGCTCATCCCACTTGTATTAAATACACCAGTATCTCCTTTTGGTGTGAGTATTGTTGCATGGTGTGGTTGTCCCCACTGATTAACCTCACCTGCTGGAAGAGACCTGGCAAGATTTTGGCTATCTTTGTTCTTCATATTTTCTGTATGTCATTTAGATTGGATAGCTTCTATTATCTTTAATCATCAATTTTACTGATTTTTTTCTGTTACCTTTTATTTTTGAGCCCATCATTTCATTTTGTCTGCTGTACTATTGTCTTTAATTATCAATTTTACTGATTTTTTTTTTCTGTTACCTTTTCTTGAGCCCATCAACTGATTGTTTCATTTTGTCTGCTGTACTTTTCAGCTCTAAATTTTATGGCCCTTTACAAAAAATGTTTATGATTTCCAGACTATAAAACACAGCTACAGTAAAAAAAAAAAAAAAAAAAAAAAAAAAAAAAAAAAAAAAAAAAAAAAAAAAAAAAAAAAA
>PVJA010032268.1:0-24203 GCA_004027025.1 Myocastor coypus | reverse complement strand
TGGGTCCAGTGCAGTCCCTAAGGAGCTCAAATACAGGATCAGGGGGTAGAGACAAGGAATGAAGTCATTTTAGTGCAGAAGGAGAAGGGCCTGATGCATAGGGTGGCATGCCTCTGCTCCAGTGACATCATAGCTCAGAATCATGCAGAGGTTTCCTTCTGTCATCTCTGTCCTGGAGCTCACAGGCCTCATAGTTACACTCTTCAATTCCTACCCATGCTCCGAATTCAGGGGATTCCAAGCAGCCCCAGGGTCATACTTTGTGTCACGTTGCTCGATATCTGCACGCCATTTCCCTAATTGGGATTCCCTCTGTTCTCGGCCACTTCCCACCCTTCTGTGAAGATATCATTCACAGGAATGGTGTGTGGCTTCTTAAAAGTACTAGTCCTTAGCCCAAGAGAACAAAGAATGCTACCATGGGCTTCACTCATCCCCATCCATACCACCTAGAAACTGGAGGGACCAAGGAGCCATATCACCTTAGCATCTCCTCCTCTCTGTGATATGGCTACACAATCCTCAGCCTAAATAACCTTGAGTCTACTTCCAGGGCCTAGAGTGGCCTGTAACCCTTGAAGATGGCTCCTTCATCAGTGAGCACATGAAAGGCTAAAGTGTGATCAAAGTGTGATTATAGGGGTCATGGACCAAGTTTTGCTCTTATGTGTGGAGTTTGATGCCGCTCATAATGTAGGGCTAAGATGGGGATGGGATGAATTGGGAAGTTGCTCAGGGACCTGTGACTGTATCCTATCCACCTTACCCAATGTAGTGTCCCATGGCGATCTGAGAGTTTTAAGGTGGATTTGAAGGTCATAACAAAAGTGTGTTTGACAAGAGAGCAGAATAGAAACACTCCATTCATCATTTTCTTTTCCTTGTGTGTAACTTCTAAATATTTATATATATATTTTTATGTGGCTCTCTGTATTAGTCAGCTTGTTTAGTTCATTCAGGCTGCTGTATAAAAAAAAAACAACCCTTAGAATGAGTAATATATAAACAACAGAAATTTATTGCTCACAGTTCTGGAAGCTGGGAATCCAAGATGAAGATGGTGATGACTCAGTTTCTGCAGATGGCCATTTTCTGGCATTGTCCTTACATGGCCAGGATTGGAATCAGTCCTTATCTATGAGGTTTGATCCCAAGTGAAGAGTCCACCTTCACGATCTAATTCTCTCCCCAAAACCCCACCTCTAAATTCCATCACCTCAGGAGCTTTTGGAGAAATTGATCATCCACAGCATGCCTAGTATGTGGGCACGAGAGGTGGGTCTGGGGTAATACCATTGGAAGTACTTGACAGTATTTAATGCTAAGCAGAGTACTTAACTTTCTGTGGGATGGTCTTTAGTCCATGAGAAAAAGAAATCAGGGCAAGTGAAACTTGCCAACACCCCTTCCTTCCTCTCCTCTGTGAATTGCACCCAGAAATATTGCAGGTGCTGCAGCTTACCTCCTATGCAAGCCACCGAGTCTCAAGGGGTTGAGGTGAAATGAGGGTCAGCTGGGGTGCGTGACGCTGCATCTTTCCTCGATTTACTTCCCTTTGTAACCCATCCTCAGTACCCGCTGGAGCATCCCTGAAAGACTCTGGTTTTGTCCTGCTACATGCCTGTACGTCATCTCTCTCGCCTTGGGCTCTGCTCTTCAGGCAACTTGGAGTAAAGACACTCCCCTACTTCTTGCTACTTATGACCCTGAAATAGTAGCCTACCTTCTCCGTGCCTTTGTTTTCTGATTTCAGATATGAAGAAGTGATAGCAAGTTCCACAAAGAATTCCTGTAAATAGAAGACTACATGAGCCAATATGCATTAATTTACAGCCCTATAGCTGTAGCTTTTATCATTGCTTTTCTTTCAAGAACACTGTATCAGTCCTCTCGGGCTGCTATAACGAAATTGCACAGACTGAATGGCTCAAACAGCAGAAATTTATTTTCTTGTAGTTACAGAGACCAGAAATTGAGGATCGAGGTATTATAGGGATGGTTATTCCGAGGCTTCCTCTTAGCTTACAGGTAGCTGTCTTTTTCTCGTGTCCTCTGTAGTGCTTTCTCTGTGTACTCATCCCTGTTCTCTCTTTTTTTTTCACCGATTTTCTACTTCTTACCAAGACATCTGTCAGAGTGGGTTAGGGTCCTTCGATGGCCTCATGTTTCCTAAAACATCCTTCTAGAGGTTCTATCTCCAAATGAAGTCACATTCTGAGGTACTGGAGTTAGAACTTCAGCAGACGAACATTGGGGAATCACTTGTCACCCCTTAGAGGTGCTCTTACACTCTACCATCATGGAGGGTGGCCCGCTTGTTCACATTTACCCAGGATTTCTCTAGTTTTAGAAAGGACATTTCTGCCTCCTAGGAAATCTCTCAGTCCTGAGCAAGCCAGCACGGTTGGTTCTTCCAGAAGCCTTGCCAGGGCCATAATAAGGAAGCCCCAGAAAGATCAGATGAACTTAATTGGACATCAACTTTACAATGTTTTGACTCAGAAGCTCTTTGATTATGTAATGGTACAAAAACAGTTGACATTCAGTAGATGTTGTACTTCAAAATTTTGTCTTTTAATCTTTTCCCAGATTGGAACTATATGGTATGATGCTATTACAATGCTGGATAATGGGAATGAGCCTTACCTTTCAGTCACCCTGTGACCCTGAGAGAAAACAGCCAGCACCATACAGTGTACTGTTGCTAAGCTACTATGTTTGGTTGATTAAGTGTGTCAAATGCATTTTTGACTTCAAATATTTCCAACTTACACTGGCTGTATCTGGACATAGGCCGCTGTAAATCAGGGAACAACTCTGTGTTCAGCAGTCCATGCGTCCTTGTGAAGTTATATCTACTAACTTTCCTTTACTCTCAATTCAAAACTGTGAAATGCAGGCAATAATATTCCAATTACAAAACCTGGTAAATGCATGCTGAACGATTCATTCTCACTGGCTGTCCCTGTTTATCTTTCTTCTGGTTCTTTCATGACTAAGTAATTGCCAGGCCACTAGGAAGTCACCACTTCTTCAACCTACCTGGCCCAAGAGTCTAGGCATGATGTAAATAACCAGCATGCATCTGAGAGTGAGTCTACATCTACATGGAGGTCAATGAAAAACAGAAAATCACTCCTCACTACCTCGGTGGGGGTGATCGGTGGGCCGCGGGCTGGGCCTGGGAGCAAATGCTTCTGGCAGCAAAGCAGGGAGGATGAGAGGGAATCAGGGCAAGATGCAGGCTGTGTTTGATGATCTGCTCTGAAAGGCAAGCAGGGAAGCCATTGATCAGTGAGCTTCACTTGATCTGTTCAGTGATCAAAGTGACAAACACCATGTGTGAAGAAGAAAGTTGACCTGAAAGCCCCTGTGTCCTAGCATGCTGGGATGCCAGGCTGCCCTTGGCCCATGGGTCAGGCAGGAAAACGCCTACAGGAACCATGGGCAAGATGGCAAGCACATTTGTTTTTTCAGTGTGACCTCTGACCTCTCCTGTCACCCGCTGTCTTTAAGGAGAGCTTGCACTTACCCCTTGGACCCTCTGGTTTCAGGAAGCTCAAGGATATAAAGGGGCTCAGAGATCAAGAATTTTTTCTGGCCTTTGAAGACCACGGACAAGTTGTGCCCAGGCTGTGCTTGGAGGTTTGGAGGTATGTCACTGTGAAATGCCTAAGCTTTTCATGGGGTAGGGCATAGAGGAAGACATCTCAGCCCCTAATCCTCAAGGAATAAATTCTCAGAGGATGGTTCTTTTGGGAAGAGGGCAAGGAGAAGCATATTCAGAGCAAGCCAAGGAGGAGAGAGACAACTTGACACAATAGGGACTGCCAAATATTAACAGAATGTTCAATATGTGCCACCACCTGCATTATTGAATCTTAATGACATCCAGTGTGATGGGCATGGGATTATTCCTTTTCATAATGGAATGAGACAGATGAAACCAACTAAGGGTGAGTGATTTGCCTGAAGTCATGCTGTTGGCATATGATAAAGCCAAGATATAGACTCAGATCTGCCTACCTAACATAGTTACACCTATGCTCTAGAAATTTCCATAGTCCCTGGAGAGTACTAGAGGGGCTGCCTCTAGGGGAGGCAGAGAGGTCAGTCAACATTCTATTGAAGTAGTGTTTGATAGGTGGTACAATCCCTCAACTCACAGGATCACACCTGCAAAAAATGAAATTTATTTTCTAAAGACTGAAATTCTAGTCTTCTGTTAATAGAGATGCAGTCTTGATTCAGGGGTCTCTTCCTCTATTCCTTACCCTTACCTTCATGGATGCATCTAAGCTGTGTATGGGGAAGGCTTTCTAGCATCCAGTTATGGGATAGGGACAGCAGGAGAGCTGGGAAATGGTGACAGCACCTGCCATCTAATCACACTTTGATATCCAGGATCCACTGAACTTCTGATCAATGGTTCACACAGGTCGATCTTGTGGTCATTTTACTTTCTAGACAGTAGGGTATAGACTCTAGTATTTGAGGATCATTTAGTTTTACTTTGTGAGAAATTCACAAGATCCAAATTAACTCTTATTCATAGATGTCCCACAACACTAAAACTTCATATTCTTTTTTTCTGGTGGATAAGAGAATTCTATAACATTGCTATAGGCCCAAGCCTAAGATGGGCAGTGGGACACAGGCTTCTTTGCCTTCAGATCTCAAAGCATAGAACTCCGACCTATTTCCCATGCCTAATCCCAAGCTAGATAGGTAGGGCCCACATCTCCCTTAGAGACACACAGATATCTTCCTGTAGTGGTTTTCTAACTGGTGGTCAAGTTATTGTACCCAGGTGAATTAAACTAGTGTGGTGCTGGGTGTGGGAGGTTCACCTGAGGGTTGTTGCTAGCAGCAGAAAGGCAGAACAGGAGAAGCTGCACAGCCCCTCCTCGGGATGCTGTTTGGCTGGAGAAGCTGTTGGAGCTGCTGGAAGCTGCTAGTTCTCTTGGGCTATTTATTCTGCTGCAGTATCCGGTCAAGCTAGCTTTCCCGATGAACTTCTGGAGGATCTCTGGACCTCATCTTGAGCATTGCTTCCTGGCTCCAGAGGGGAAGATGGTGCACTGCTCATCCTCACGAAGAAGCTTATAGCCTTGGCTATCCTGATGGGAACTCAGCTTTCCTCATGGCTGGCGGAGCTTGGGATCTCACTGTGGCTGAGGATGGCTTACCTAGCTCCCTCAGCCTGCTAGCACAGGTCCTTCATCCCACTGGCATAGACTTCCTAACTTCCACCACGGACCTTTGGGCCTTTCTGGCACAATCCATGAAGCACACCTGCATAAGACTTTATTGTGGGCTCTAGGCCCCCAGTTGGACTTGTGGAAGGCATTGTTATGAATTCTAGGTCCTCAGCTGTATTCTTTAGAGTTTAGTGTGTGGATAGATTTCTTGTACTTGCTATATATAATTCTTTTGGTGATTCATTATAAAATATTAGAAAATGTGTCCTGTACTATATTATTCCCCTTGAAAAAAAAAAAAAAAAACTCTAAGCCATGACATTACCTCATTATCTTCCTCTCTTTCACGTATAATTCTTCCAGTTCTACTGAGCTTTGTATTTTCCACAAGTGTTTCTTCTAATCGATTGTTTAGGCTGGGAAGTTTCTTGCTAAACCAATGGTTAGCAAACATTTTTCTCTTTATTTTTCCACTGTAACTGCCTTTCTACTCAAGACTTGGTACTAGAGACCTAGAAAGAAGCATTTCACAGCCCATGCATTTGTGTTGGGCAGATAATAAATTAGCATATAGTATGTTAGGAGATGGTAGGCTCTGTGAAAAAAGTCAATAAGAAAAGGAGCAGACTGACAGGGATAGGGTTGTAGCATTTTAGACAAGGACTGGGCAGACCTTGTAGCATTTGGGAGACAACTGAAGCTAGGAATGTGTCTCTGTCTTCCAGGGAGGCAGAGCATCAGGGCAAAGACTGCTGCTGGCACAATGTCCATGGAGTGGCAGGAAAACAAGGGATGATGGAGGAACAGGCAAGAGATGAGGATCTAGAAAGGGGGAGAGCACCAGGTCATCGAGGACCGAGGCCCAGGAGGCACAGTAAGGACTTCAGATCATTGTTAATAAGAACTCACTGAGTTAGCTTGCGTAAAGAAATGGGTTGACTAAATTGTTTTACAACAGAATCACTGTCATCACTGTAGAGAACAGACTGCAGGAACTAAGGGTGAAACAACCGTTTATTATAGTCCTCAGGAGTACCAACTTCATATCAACCAGTTCTCACCAGCATGCTGGCCCTGGACACCAGGCATAACCACGGAGAGGTGGCTTCCTTCTTTTCACTTTATTTTATTTATTTATTTTGGTACCTGGGATTGAACTCAGGACCTTGTGCTTGCCAGACAAGCACTTATTCCACTGAGTTATCTCCCTGGCTCAGGGTGGTTAGGGTGGCTCCCTTCTTCTGAGGGCGAGTCCTGGACAGAGTCTCCAGTACTCCCAGCAGCCCAGCTTTTTTTTTTTTTTCCCCGTCTTTTTGAGACAGAGTCTCGCTATGCAGTTCAGGCTGGCCTTGAGCTCACTTTTGGAGCCCAGGCTGGTCTCGAACTCACACTGATCCTCCTGAGTGCTGGGATTACACGTGTGCACCACCATGCCCGGCAAACCCAGCTGTTCAATGAGCTCTGGGTGGTGTGCTCCCCTGTGCCTGCCATGTCCTCTCTCAAGTCTCATTAGGGAGGCAGGAGAGGACTTCTCAGGGGAGTACCTGGATTGGTTTGAAAGGATCCTTCGCTACTCTTCTCATTCATGTGATTTTGACCATGAAAAACCGGAAGTTTGAAAACAAGACCCAAGCTCTAGTCCCAAAATGGCTGTAATTAGGCTACTGGTTACATTCTTAACTGAACGAATTTTTAGATTAATTGCCTTTTGGGCTAAAATGTTTTCAGATCCCCAAATTATCATTAATTCCTCTGATTTACAATTAGTCCATGATATTGTTTAAAAATCTATTGATTTAAAGCATATAACTACTTTCTGAGGTGAAATTAATATCCTAATTGGTTTAAATTTCTGGCAATTGAATATTACTCAATGAACAGAAGTTGCATACACTGATATTTTTAATAGCTCTTATTGGCAGAAAGTCCCTTCTAAGAGTGGGACATAAATCCTGTTTGGTACAATTTTGGACAATTCTTTTATTTTTATTTTCAAAGAAGCTAGAGAATATCTGGCATGAGGATCTGTGGAGCAGGCCGTTCCTGCACTTAAAGGGTATTTATGAGGATGATTCTAACCCCTTTGTGAGGGGAACTATTGGATTTGGGCCCTAGAAGCTCCCAGAATGCATCCTAGAGTATATGCCCGATAGGTGAGTGGGTGTGCGTGCCTGTATGGCTAGGTATCTGCATCTGTAGGTCGTATAGAGTTTTGTGCAAAGGTGCACAGATACGTTGTAGGCAAATATGACAAGCATTTGAAGGGAATGTGTGCATGAATAACTTTGTGTCTGTGTGAGAATTGTATGTATAACAGCATGATTATAATGTACCTACAGCAGGGCAGCTAATTCCAATGTGCATATTTAGGATTAGAACTGTGTGTGTACGTGTGTGTGTGTGTGTATGTGTGTGTGTGTGTAAGAGTGAACATATGTAGGAATATTAACAGTTCTTTCTGGCTACATGAAGTAATCAGAACTCATGGTTCAATGGCAGGAATATCAATGCCTGCATCAGGTTTCTCGCCTGCAGCAACTTTACTTCAGTGATTCTACTCCAAACATTTTCCTCAGGGGTCTGCCTAGTTCTTCCTTCTCTTCCCATCAGGGGTCAAGGCCCAGAGGGGCCTCAGGCAGCTTCCTGGCCTTTGGAGCTACTGCTCTGATGTCCACCCCAGGAGCCTTGGCTGTGGCAGTCTTGTCATGTTGAACTCTGCTGTCACTGCCGAAGTGGCAACTGATGATCAGAACCGGGGCTGCCCAGAACCCCAACTTCTGCGCAGGGCTCTTTGATCTGCCCATGCTTTGAGTGGAGGGGAGCCTGGCACAGGCACCTTTGATGGGGCCTGACCAATGAGGGGCCTTCAGTCCTCTCCTACCCGGTGCCCTTTGCCTTTGATGTCCACCCGGCCTCACAAGGGTCAGCTGTAGAAGTGGGCAAGTTGGGGAAGGAGCCAGCCATGCCTGTGCCTCAGCCTTAGTGGACGATCGCCATCTCGGTGTTGGCCTGTGGAAGCTTGTACCTAAGAGGTACGGAAACATATTTTTAAAAATATTGCTTTGCAACTACCTGCTTATCGATTCAGCTAGGATTATATTCACAGAGTCAGCAGAGCAAACTCATCATATGCACTGTATTTGTGTCAAAATGTTTGTCCTTCTAACTTGGGTGAATTGAGTAACTTACACAGGCTCCCTCTGTCGCCAAGTCCTTTTCTTTTATAAAGTTGTTAAAAGGACCACATGAGATATTGCAAACAAGGAACTTGATACTTAGTAAGGCCACAAGTGCCATTTGTCATTTCAGGGAGATCACAAGGTTAAGTGGTAAAATCACACAAAAGGGACATTCTATGACCTGAGTTCAGATCCCAGCCCCATCAAAGGCACCTGTGCCAGGCCCTGCTCCACTCAATACATGGGCAGATCAAAAACCCTGTGCAGAAGTTGGGTTTCTGGACAGCCCGAGTTCTGATCATCAGTTTTCACTTCGGCAGTGACAGCAGAGTTCACCATGACGTGGGGGATGTGTCTCCTCTTAGTTTACTCAGCAGGTTAGTATGAAGATCAAATGAATATATAGAAAAATTACTATATTTTAAGATTAAATGAATGTGAAATATATAGCATGGATCATAATATATATCATCCTTCTCCCAAATTGTTCCTCCTTACTTGAAATATGTCACCACTCACCTAACCAATCCTCCCCTATGGAAATTACACTCATCTTTGAAGCCCTTTAACTCTCCATACACACACTGCAACACATCACAAAGATTCTTTTCATGTGACCACTTATGTGTCTCCTATTTTCATCCTTCCCTCTCCCTCTGGGTTCCCACTTTCTCTGTACAGATGATGCCAATGTAAATAGCACCTCAGTCTTCCAGGGTTGGATCCATTTCCCATCACTTCTCAGATGCTATCCAAGCTCTTTAGCAGCAATGTCACATCCTCCAGAATCTGATCCTGAGCCATCCCTACGGTCACCTCTCCTCATAGTACCCAAGCCTGTAGCCACACTTGGAAATTCATAGTTCCAGAATATTCCAACCTATATTCACTACTGATACCCAGGAGCATTGTTCCCAGTCTGCTTTGAATACCTACTTTCCATACTGTCTAGGACACCTCCTCTTCCTTGTAACTGAGCACAGGTACTACTCCGAGGCCTTTCCAGACCGTCTTCTATCCCTCCTACCACAGCATGTCTTTGCCTTTGCTGAGCCAATAGTTTGCTCTGGGATGCTCTCATAATACTTAGTCATTAGCTGGATTATATCTATTCATTTTTTAAAAAAAATATGTGTTCATCTCCCTGTCTAGAACTTTTATGAACTTTGTAATTCTGTCTGACCTCAAGTACATCATCTTGAAAATGGACATAGCCCTGGCCCCATCATCCTCAGAGAACATCACAAAAGGAAAACAATAAACTGTCCAAGGAGAATTTGGGCTCATGAAAGACATTTGACAGACAGAAATATCTTTATTTCCAGGAGCCGGTGAGATGGCTCAGTGTTTTAAAGTGCCTGCTTAGGCAAGCTTAGGCAACCACAAGGACTGTGGTTCAATCCCTGTCACCACGTGCTGTGCCAGCCCCACCCCCAGGACAGGCTGAGCCAGCCATAACATAAATACATTTTTTTTGTGTGTGTGGGACCAGGGTTCGAACTCATGACCTTCCACTTCCAGGGAGGCCCTTGTGCCATGGAGCTATCTCCCCAGCCCCTGACATAACATAAATAAATAAACAAAAAAATGAATAAATGAATATGTTTACGATGTTATTTCCAGGAATAATGACTGAGGCAGGAGACTTCCAGAGAGGACAGCCCAGAGCTTGTATCCCAGAACCTACAATTGCCCCAGCCAAATTCAAGTAGACTTACGCTCCATCAATTCCCTTAACTTTTTGTAACTGAACAATTCCATATCCTTTATCTCCTCTCTTTGTATCTAAACTTCCTTGTCTGAAATACAGAGATAATACTACACTTATCTCACCAAGTTGCTGCAAAAATTAAATGATAGGTTGCACGTAGGTATTTGTGTTGGCTACGTATTATTATTACTATTAATGAATAAACACTATGGAGTAGCTGGATCTGTGTTTGCATTCTGATTCATAAATAAATTATTATCTTAATGATGCTACTTAGAGGTATTTATATTTGAAGAGATGGAAACTTGGAGAGTGAAAGCTGATGACAGCAATGGTTGCAAACAGTTCTAAGAATTCTGATCCAGGATGGAGAACCCTCACTCTGCTCATAGTCTTGACAGTAAATCATTATGTACTGCAAACATTTACTATTTAAAAAAAACGAGTGGAGTATGTGCCTTTGAGTAGTTCAAACCTAGAGAAAGCCCTGAAAACTTCCATCATCATGCCAAAATGGCCCTAGTGGCCCATGCTTGCCCCTCATGGCCAGCGTGCTCAGATGGTGTGAACGCTGTACTCACAAGCTCCCCATGAGCATAGTCGCTGGAGGTAGCTCTCGCCTGCCCCAGCCAGTACTGAGGTCAAATGCTGGGCATGGAGCCAGACTGCATTAGTTACTTTACCAGCTCCAGAGCTTACAGAAGGACAAGTTACTTGGCTCACTTTTAGTCTCCGGTGTATTGTTTACAAAGCTCACAGTTACTCCAACTGAATTATTAGCTGTATTAGTACCAAATTCCTAAGGCTAATCATTGTGAAGATTACCCTGAATGCTGAATATAAAATCAGTACTTATAAATGCTAACTATTTTGGTTTATTGCCTGCAGGATACATCACCCACTCTCACATGGAACCAAGGAAAAACAGCTGATTCATTAGTCAAGATGCTTCTGTGCATCCTGTGAAATGACAACGGCATATCCTGATTTCCTTGTCAAGGCCTGTATACCCACTGAAACATGTTTTGGAGAAGAACAACATCCAGACTCCTTTTTATCAAATAATCTGATTGGGTCTTACCTGTTGCTGCTTCTGAGGCTTTACTTATACAATTTTCCTAACTCAGCATGCCCTCTTTACCCACTCTGCCTTCGCAAATGTCAACCTCTCTGTGAAGTTCCTCTTGATTTTCCCAGCTGACACATTATCTTTACTTACTTCACTTTTGTGCATGTAGTTTAATCCTATGCATTAATCTGACTACTCCACACTTAAGATTCAATCTTCCTTAGGGAAGGTTTATCTCTCTCCATAAGTTGTAGGACAGAGGGGCTTTTATCCTCCATTATATGTTCATCAAGGTTAATTTGTGAGGCCCTTAAATTTCTCTGGTCTCTGGTTCTGCTCTATGCTTCTAAGTCGGATCTAGAATGAGTGCGTAACTCACCTGAAGGTCAAGAAGCTGAAGGTCTTATCTCTTGACTTAGACATCTACTCAGATGAGTTTGTGTTCCAGAGGTCATAAGCTCCTCTATACGTGCAAGTTTTGTGTGTGCAAATGTAAAGGCTGATGGGTTTTCAAGGGCCCTGGATCAGAAAGTGAAAAAATGCTCAGCAGGGCCTCAGGTGTACCAGTCAGTGGGAAGTAAGCTTAAGATTGTCTAGAAATATCCATAGAAGTTGTGGCTAAAATCTAATTTGGGCTTGGAGGAGATGACACTGAACACTGACTTAAGATAAGACCCAAGAAGAAAGTACATTGGTTTGTTAGAATGACTGTGGAGAAAAATAGCTCTCAATTAATTACAGAATTGGACAGAGGCAGAAGTTTAATGGTAACACAGTAGCAATAGGGCTTTGGCTAATCCTAGAGAGATCTTTAGAACTGAGATCATCCTTCAGAGATGTATCAGTAGCCACAGACATGATTCCCTCTTATCAAACAGCCAATGACAGTCTTGTCATGAAGGAAGGACCTAAAGTAGGATTTAATTCTTCAGATGGCAATTCCAGGACATGGCACTCTTAGTAACCGGAGAATGGGCTTCAGTTGTGAAGCACTGATCTACATGGTACTTACGGCATCTGTGTGGGCACTAAGGGCATTGCCTTTCATTTTGTTTCCATTCTTGGCAGAGTTGAAGTCAACTTGTTTCTTTCATTACCACCTCTGTCAACTAAGTCTTCGAAGTAGTTTCTAGATTCAAACCTCTTTCAAAAACAGTACAGGAGAACTTGATGAATAAAATCTATTGCAACAAGGTTTTATCAACTCCCTCCTTCCCATCCAGTCTAGATTTTCCCCACCTTTGATAAACACATTAGCTGCTCAGAATTCCTTGCCTATTTTGGTGATATAGATTCTAATTTCTGAACAGTCTGAATATTTAGTAGCTTTTGTTAGGTCCTGAACACTGTCGTTATCCAATTACTATTTCCAGTGGGTATGGAAGAAACAAGACCAATGCTCTGGGAGTCTCCTGAGTTCCAGGCAAAAGTCATGCTGTTCTCATTTTATATTAGCAACACAACTCTCAGTGTAGCTCATTTTTTTAAATGTGTGCCTCCACTCATATGGGGCACTCAAAATGATCTAGTGCCAGTTACAATTGAAGGTTTAACGAAGTATTTGTTGTGTTTCCTGGGAGAAATTCTTTTTCCCTGGACACCAGGATCACTAAACAAGCAAAATATAAAGTACTGTAGATGAACACTGTAAATTTCACAGGGGGTGGCATTTTACACAGCTCTTGGACTTTTACAGAACCAGGCTTGTCTGATTCAGGGAGCAGATATCTAATAGAGTTGACTTGACAATAAGTTTCCAAAATATCTTGTTCCCTCTCCTGAAATCTGTGAAGTTCCCTTATGTAAAGAAACTATCTTTTCAGCTGCGATGAGTTAAGAGTTCTGAGATGATTGGGATTGCCCTGGATTATTCAAGAGGGCCTAAGTTTCATCCCAAGTGTCCTTATAAGAGTCAGAGAAAGAAGAGTACAGATGGAAGATGCGAAGGAGATGAGAAAAAGATAGCAGCAAGTAGGAGGTTATGGCCGCAAACCAAAGAATGCTGGCAACCAGCAGAAGATGGAAGAGATTAAAAATGGATTCATGTACAGGTCTTCTGCAATACCTAGGTACTTAATCTGGAGATAATAGTTTCAGGCTTCAAGCCCCTATGCCAAATTTTTCTCTCTTTTCAAGTCCCAAATTTCTAGCATTATTTTTGTAATAGACACAAAAAACGAATACAGGAATATAGCACAGCATATCACTGTTTGTTTATGCTTATTCAATATTCTGGAAAAAAACAACTTCCCTCCTAGGGTTTTGCCCTAAACTGATACTTATCTGAGTGTTTCATGAATCGCTTCATTTTTCCAGTATATCTGTATTCTCTGTCTCATTATCAATAATTCCTAGAAATCAGATCTTTATGGACACTTTGGTAATGTCACATCTGTACCCACCGGATCTGAAGCTGAGTGTTGGTGTAAGTTTACATAAGGATAAAAAATGGTCTCTCCAGGCTGCAGATAAACAATGGGCAAAGGAGACCCTGAGCCAGAATTTATCTTCTACATTGTTCGCTCTCCCTTCAGAGGGCTCAAATCAAAGAATTTCTGACTTTTAGCCACAGATGCACAACTGAGGGCAACTGTTTTAGTTATGGAAATTTCCACTTTGTAAATGTCCTATTTTGTACTCAGATGTCATGCTAAATTCAGAAATAAAGCAGAGGAAACTGAGTAAGACTCTTTGTTTTTTTTTTTCCTTTCCCTCCTCCACCCCTCCTTTTGGAGAAACACCATTAGGGCTTCGATCTCCTCCTGCAAAGCAACACAAGTGAATTTACTCCTCCAGCCAGAAGCGCTTGGGTCTGACTTCCTCTCTAGCACGAGCCCCACTTGGCAAGGAGAGAAAGGAAGGCTATTGAGCACTTTTTCTCTGTCTGTTTGATAAAAGAGCATGTTTGTTTTTGTTCATAGATTTAAAGCCCAAAATGGGCCAGTACTGTAAATAAAACATGCGATCTCATTTGAAAAATTTATTATAAGGAATTTTGTTTATGATTTCATGTTCTCCAGTAATAATTAATTGGAGGTTTTCTATGGTCCCTGCAGACCAAAAATCATTCAAGCTGTAGGAAAAGATGATCCAATACAGCTTCTCCTCTGTCTCTCAACTGTAGCCAAAGGAACCATCTCTGGCTCTACTTCCACTTTAGCCTACTTTGGCAAAGTCAAATTTATAATATGACTCGCTTGTTAAAGAGTTTGGCGCATATTCACGAAGGCCATGTGGGATGCTAATGTCAGAGCACCCTTTCAGGAATTTCTTAGGTCAAAAGACTCTTCATATACTTTCCTGAGCATTTAGATCCATGTGACACTTCACTCTCAAGTTCTAAAAATGCAAAGTTACTCAACTCTTTGGTGCAGCAAAGGGAAAACACATGTATATATTCAACCCAATCCATATAAATGACAAAGGGTTAGACAAACAGTAATAACTAATGTTTAATAACTAATGTTTTTGAAGTGTTGGACTCTGTAATGAGAGTATTTATATGAATTGTATCAGACCTGATGACAGCTGTGTGAGTCTGTTCAAGCTGGGTTGTGCTATAACAAATAATCCCCAAGTCTCACTAGTGGGGTTTCTGCTCCACATAACCCTCACTTTGAGACCCAGGAGGACAATATCTGCAACACGTTATTTTATGGCAAAGGAAAGCAAAGTTTTAGAAAAGCCACATCAGCAGTCAAAGAACACATATCACTCTGCTCAAAATGTATTGGCCAAAACTAATCTCACTACCTTTCAGCTTTCAAAGAGATCGAAGAGGGGCGTTATTTGGGTGGCAACTGGAAATATTTAAAGGGAGATAGCTTAGGGGTCTAAGTATTTAAATGGCAAGAGCAAGGACCTGGGTTTGATTCCCAGTACTGCATGCCATGCTGTCCCTCTGCCAAACTGACCACCGAAACCATGTGTGGTGGTACACACCTGCAATCCTAGCTCTGGAGTAGCTGAGACAGGAGGATCACTATGAGTCTGAGCTATGTAACAAGACCCACTGCCAAATAAATAAATACAATATTTTTAAAAAATTAATGGACATATTTAATAAATAGAATTTGTATCCACATAACAATAGCATTTTACTAGCATTTAAAAATACTTTTGAGATTTATACATTATAGTTGAGGAAACTGAAGAACGTTAGATGTTGCATAACTTTCTCCAAGCCATTCATCTAGTAAACTGAAAAGCTAAGGTTTGAGCTCAGGTAATTCAAAGTCTTTCTGTCTCACCTCCAGCATATATATCCACATGTATATGTACATGCACACAGATGCACAAAAACGCATTCACATGCATTACAACCCCAAAGTGCTAGTGTACCAGCAGTTCTTGGCTCAATATGTACTATTTATGCATCTGACAATGCAAACACAATAGTGAATAGGAGCTAAAGTCTCTTGTCCCCTCAAAAGCATCATGTGAGCATAAATGAGACTTTAGGAGGTGATTGGATCCTAGAGGTATGACACTCATGAATGGATCAGTCCACAGAGGAGTTTATAGTGAAATGTGATTCGAAGGGTGAAGTATGATGGGACAGGAAGGTTTACTGGAAGGATTTCTCTCCTCTCTCAATCTCTTTTTGCCTCTTGCTGCCCTACCATGAAATAATTCTCCTCTATCAGGCTCTTCAGCCATGCCACTCTGGCTTGGAAGGAGCAGGCTATGTACTGAAATCTTGATAAATTGTGAGCCAAAATAAACCTTTCTGCCTTGGAGTTCTGGATGTTCAGTATAGAGTGTCTCAGTGATTGCAAAAAATCAAAAGGAATCAAAGGCCAGATCAGGAGAATTATATTTACTAGTGAAGTCTAAAAGACAGATGAAGGCTAGAAAGGAAAAATTTAAAAAAAGAGAGAGAGAAAGAGAGAAAGTAAAGCCAAGGTTGAGAACAGGACAAACTGAAATGGAAAATAGTTGGCAATAAAGGCAGGCTGGTCTGGGGCTAGAGACGCTGACCACAAAGGAGCCTTTGTGCTTCTGGAAAGTGGGTGGCCTTGGCTTGTTTAAAAGTCTAGGGAGGAAACAGAGCATGACACATATTGTCTCAGTGAATCCTTGTCCTTACTGTGGTGTGCAGCCTTCTTCACTTGGAAGAGGAAGGAAAGAAACCAAAGATGGAAAGTGGAATGTTTGGGGAGACACCGACTTGGCAATTGAGTTCCTTGCTGAGCAGGAAGGCTGCCGTTTGAGTTCAGGTGAAGATTGTGTGATTCCTTGTCATAATGGATGTAGGAACATTTATAATCAAGAATTCTCTTCTTGATTAAATTCCTCTGATCTCTTTTCTTGCTGCTAGTCCATCAGCCTTTTGAGTTTTGTCTGGCAGGGTCATTCCTGTCTAGGGATGATTAAAAATCCTTAGTGAAGTAATGACTGACGAAGTAGTGGAGCAGCTGATGGGATTAAGACAGTGATTAAGAAATAAAGAGCCTCCCACTCCCTGAGCCTGGAAATGGGGAGATGCTGTTAATACTCCAAGGTCTGAAATTCAAGAGTGGGAGCAACCACTATACCTGGGTTGACCTAAGGCTGTGGGAACATAGACAGCACCTCTTCATAGGGGACATCTTCAGAAAGAAAAGATAAAGCAACCAGAAACTAAACACAACAGGGAGGGATCTGGGGGTGTAAGTACCCCAGCTTCCTTCTACCCCCACCTTCTAAGCTACTGATGAAGCCTTCTATTGGCTGAACCTCAGCAGGAGTAAAGGACAAGGAAATCTGAAGAATGTATGTACAAAGCTCACCTTCCCCCATACATTCCTTTGTGCAGAAGAATAGAGACAAGCAAAAATATTCAACACATAAACTCTTCTTGTATTTTTGGTTTTAACTCTTCAGACAAGCTCCCTCTCGTGAGTTTAGACCACCATCATCTTCTGTAGTTTCCTGGCCCCTGTGACAGTAGTTGTGAGACTCTGGATGCTACTGTAGGGTGTATTGCTTACACAATCATTCAGTCATCAAGTCAAGAAAACTTTGAATGCAAACTGTGAGCCAGGCCTCATTTTAAGCTTCTGAGATCCAGTTGTGAACACAAACAAGTGTTTGCCCTTATGAAGTATACATTCTATTGAGGAAAATTAAACAAATTTATGAAGCACTATCAGAGAATATCAGCTAGGAAAATATGGTGAGGCAGGAGGAAATGAGAAATCAGGAGCTGTTACTTCTGGATTGGATTATTAGGAAAGTCCTATTCAAAGGAGAAGATGTGCCAGGCTGGCCAGGTAGCTCAGTGGACTAAAGCACCAGCTTAGGCAGAGTTCAGAGGCCAGAGTTCAATACCCAGCATTCTCTGAGGGCCTTGTCCGAGGGGCATGCTGAGCCAGTGATTGAACCTGGTCACCGTGGCATATACATGCAATCCCAGCACTTGGGAGTATGAAAACAGGAGCATTACTATGAGTCTAATCTAGTGAGATCTCTGTTGACCCTGCACGAGAGAGAGAGACAGAGACAGAGACAGAGACAGAGATTGAGACTGGGTGTTGTGGCATAGACCTATACTCCCAGCACACATTAAAATAAAAAAGAATGCCAGATGTGTACTGAGGGACATTTAGGAAAAATCAAAGCCTTTGAGTAAAAGATATTGCACTACAAATTTGAAAGGACAAAAATAGCATTCGCAAAGGGATAGTTCACAAAGGCAATGAGGTACTCTGAAAATTCTGAGTGCTGGGACTGTGGCTTAGAAGCAGTGTAACAAAAAAGGCCTCCCTGGCCGCGCCAGTTTAACTCAGTTTCTTAGTTACCCAGGTAATAGTTCGTGTTTCAACTCTGGTTGTTCTTGTTTCTTAGAAAGAGCTGGTCACTATTCTTAAGCCAATCCACACTTGACAAGTCATTTTGTCTCTGTGCTCCCTATTTGTTTATCTAATATAAGTCATAGACCATTAGAGAGCAGAGAATGATATTCTGGGACTGATCCATTGACATAAACTAAATCTGCCTCCATACCCTGGATGTCTTTTCAGTGTTTCTGTCTGCTGTTGCATGTGACCTCCTTAGTCATGGGTTGTGGCCTGAATGGATGAAGCAGGGACTTCTCCAGGTCCTCAGAGGAAGGTGTGCCCTGGGAGGTATTGAGGAAGATTTCTGGCTTCCCCCTTTGGTGACTCACATCAGACCCCATGAGGAGGAGGACACAGTCTGTCTGTCTGTCTGTCTGTCTGTCTGATTCTGGTGACTCCCCTCCCCCGGGGTTGGCACTCCGGTTAGTCCTTTTGTCAGTCCTGCTAAATTTGAGCAAATGAGCTTGATTAACTCTTGTCAGTCAAGATCACCTTCAAGAGAATGAGGCTTGGATGTTTTTCCTCTGAGTGCCTGCTGAATGACTGTGTGAGTGAGCAGAGCGAACAGTGTAAGCAATAAGTTGCTCTGTCTATGCACTAAGACTGGAGAGCACTTGCCATGAGGGTTGAGTGGCCCTCATTGCCATTCCACAGTGATTGAGATATATGGCATAAAAGAAGCACGGAACCCTTAGCTAAGTCATGCCTAAGTTCCCAAGAAGGGTGTAGCCAGATGGTTGTCCAGTCACTCTCTGAGGGACACCAACCTTTTGTCTGTTTTGTCATCGTTCAAGGGTACACAACATACACAGTTGGGAGGTAGAATGAGAACTAATTAGTTAAAACCTATAGTCCCTAACTTCAGGAAAAGAGGCTTTTTACAAAATGAGACCAAACTATACCCTGCATCTCAAAGAAAGAAAAATGAAAAAAGGAGCTTGCACTTCCTGAGAATTTCTGCCTTTACACCCTCACTGGCTGCTGCCAACATCTATAGCTTCACTCCCTGTTCCCAACTTGTCTACTTCCAGCTAACTGGGCTAGTCCCAGCTAGCCATTGCCTGCACTTGGGAATAGAGGCTTCCGCTTATGTGCTTTTGTTACTCAGATGGCATCATCTAACATCCATCTGAGATGCCTGTTAACTGTTCCTTCTGAGGTCCACATTGGGACTGAGGAATAATTGGACTGTGGGCTCTGACAGTGTTGCATTCTGTTGGGCCTGAACAGATAGGACAGACCAAGTTCACCGTCATAACAAAAATCTAAAGCAAACCTGTGACTTCTTTGGAAGACAATGGAACAGAACTCTCTGCCTTCAAAAATTTCCTCTAGTAAAAAGCTTCCATCACTAGCGGAACTAGGACTCTTGTCCCTTACCACTTCTTCCAGGCACCAACTTATAGGCTAGGAGCACAACTCCTTTACATAAAGCCAGTCAGCCTCACTGTCATTCAATCCTCCGCTTTCTTATTTATTTATTTATTTATTTATTTATTTATTTATTTATTTAGTATTATGGTTAGCTCAGCCTGTCCTGGAGGTGGGGCTCGTGCAGCATGTGGTGCAGAGGATCAAACCACAGTCCCTGTAGTTGCCTAAGCTTTCCTAAGCAGGCACTTTAGACAGCTGAACTATCTTGTCGGCCCGAACCCTCCACTAAAAGATGATGTTTACATCAGCCTGAGACAGATAGTCATAATCCTAAAGTTCTAAAAACTGTCCCCCAAGCGATGTGAACTAAAGACTACTCTCTGAGCCTGGTCATCAACCATGCCAGCTCACTACAATGCCCCCGCACTGCTGTGCCAAGCACAAAGTGGAACCCAGCCACAAGCCAACCCAATAGGTGGTTAATCACCTTGGGCAAGATCTCTATACCATCAAGAACACAGCCATCACTTTGCAACCTGTGGTTCCCGTCACATGCACACTTTTTAGACTGTTCTGGACTTTAAAAATGGCTTACTTTGCTTGAGAGTTGCTCCTATGAATCCCTTCAACTAGGAAAATCCTAAATTAAAGGGCCAGCTCACTTGGACTCCACTGTCACCAGGAGTTAAGAACTGTGCTACTATTTGGGGGAGGCTGTAACAAAAGATTTGGCTAACCCACCCATACATTTTCACTGAGCTTTCTCTGTCCCTTCAAGCTCTGTGACGATCCTTTGAGCAAAAAGTATAGACTTTCAAACTGCTAAAACATAACTCTCCTGCCTATGAAACCAGTTCAAGATATCTGAGTAGCCAGTGCGTCCGTGATTGGCCTCCTTATACATTGCCTCAGTCTTCTGTGACCCACGGCCTGTAGGTATACCTGCCTGCACCTAAACAGTGCCTTCTTCTGTCTTACATGGGCGCATGCCTGTCAGATCCTCTTCACAACTGACTTGGACTCTACTTCCTAGAGGTTCAAAATTTCATCCAACTTTTAAAAAGCATTTCTGATTAATGATACATCTAAGCTTCCTGCTAAAAAGGTACACAATCTCTGCTACAATATCTGGCAGAAACTGATGGCAAGTACTCCAAAGATTTCTTAGAGCTATTGGCTTCTGTAAAATCTGAATCCTTAGAGCAGGTGAGAAAGCTCAGCTTTCTCTGTCCCTTCAAGCTCTAAGGACTAAGTGCCTGCTTACACAAGTACAGGGCTTATGGTTTGATCCCTGGTACCACATGGGCCCAGCATGCTCAGCTGGCCACTGAGACATGGAGCAGTGGTGCACACCTGTAATCTCAGCCCTGGAGAGGTTGAAAACAGGAGGATCACTGTGAATCCAAGCTGCATAATGAGACCCTGTACCAAATACATTAAAATAATAAATAAGTAAATAAAATCTGAATCTTTGAGCTTACACAAATAATGATGCTTACTAAGACTGTCAGCCCCTGGGAGTGCCCAGTGGCCTACTTGTACAAATATTTAGATCCAGGATCCAGATGCTAAGGGCTGCCTCCCCCTTTGTTTCTGTGCTCAGCCACTGGTCTTCTACTTAGGAAAGCTAAAAGTTCATTTTAGACTGAGGTCTAACTGTTAAGGCACCACATGCTGTGCTGCGATAAAGTGTTCTAAACAATGAACCCCCTGACAGATGCTGAGTACATCTTGTTTATGAAAGACAGTTCCAGTTGCTGTTGTCTCGTAGCAACAACTGTTCACTGTGATGCATAGCTGGTCACTATGATGCACATTATAATATCAACCTCCAAATGACAGGCCATTCTGCTTCTGTACTTCCTGCTTGCTCATCTCATATAATCTTAGAGTACTAGAGATCAGGGCCTAATATTCTGAGAATGATCCCAATCAATGCCAGTTGATTGTAGTTTGATCCCTGGTACTACATGGGCCCAGACCAAAATAAATTTGTCTGCAAGTCCTGGGTGCTATTTGAGGGTTTCTGCTTATCATGGCATGAGAGCTCTAGGCTTGCATACACAAGACCCTAAATTCAAACCCCAGCACCATGAAAAAAACCTGAAAGCTCTGAATCTCACTAAAGGAGAAAGTGGCCACTACTACATTGATTGAGGAAAGTTTCTTAGAGGAAGTAGTGTTTGTAAGGACCTTGATGTGTGGAAATACTGACAAGAGGAAAGGAGAATGGAGGGAAGTGGGGAGAAGAAGGTTGGAGAAGAATGGGTTTGGAGTGGAGGATGTCATTGTGAACAAAGTGACCAAGGTGACAGGGAGGTAGTAACAACCAGAGATTGTGGGACAAGTAACGAGTTTTGTGGGCTGCTGGCAAGGGTTAAATATATATGGTAAAGTAGTGCCTGATGTAATTAAAATCAGGCCTATTGAACTTTTTTTCTGCTCATAATTAGTTTTTTAACTTTATGCAAGTTTCTCAGCTTCCTTGAGCATCAGTCTGCCCATCACTAAAGTGAGGAGAAAAACAAGTTGGAATATTTATTATGACTAGATGTGGAACATTTGCTACATAGTAGGTACTAAATGACTATTATTATTGGACTGAAAAATAAATAATAGAAGGTGAACTGCTTATCTGAACAGAAACAGCAATTCTATTTCAGGAAGAAAGCCAACATTCACAGCAGCTAGAAGCACAAATCCTGAAGTCTTACGTAAATTAGATGTACAGGAGTGAAGTTGTTTGAATTACAAATGGGCTTCTCTGATTTTCACTTGAATGAAGTGGAACAAAGGGGGAAATGACTACTTTGGGCCATAGATACCTTTCTTTTGAATCTGCAAAATAAGATTACAGTAACTATTATGATTGGCGTTGTGAGTTATCAGTAAAATGTTCGAGGGCTAAGCATCATCCTGGATGCAAGAGTAGAGCTTTACTATCCTAGCTGTGACCATGGACTCAGAATGATCCCTAAGCTGATGCTTAGATTGTCATTGTGCAGGGAGAGTTTCCACCCAAGCAGGCTTGCGGCTACAGAGAAGGTGGCAGATAGGTGTTTTTCTAGCAGGAGATGTGAGGCAGAGATCATCTTATCATGGGAAATACAAAGAGTGTCTGAGTCAGGTGCAGTGGCACATTCCTGTAATCCCAGTGCCCAGGAGGCTACTTTCAACATGAGACTGGATTCTTTTACTTAGGGTAATAATTTTACTTATCTGAGTGTTTTGAGCATCCAGTAATTTATTATTTTATAGTGCTGAGTGATGTACTATAGCTTTCATACCTATTTATTTATCCATTGAAAGACGAGAGTTGTTTATATTTTTTGATGATTATGGAGGTGTTATAAATGTGAATATATAGATTTGAGTGTGAATATAAGTTAACGCAAGGTAAGTAGCTAGGAGTGGGACTCTTGAGTCATAAGGTAAGTGCATGCTTAGCTGTACCAAAAAAATATGCTAAACTTTTACTGTGTTCTCATATCATTCTGGGATCTCAACAGTGGCATCTGGCAATTCTAATGGAGTTGAACACTTACAGACATTATTCTTGTTGAAATTTTTATTTGTTTTGTTTTGAGACAGGGTTTTGCTATGTATTCCAGACTAACCTTGAATTCATAACATAGCCCAGTCTGGCCTGAAATCTGTGACGGTCTCTCTGCTTCAGCCTCCCAAGTCCTGGCAGTATGGGCACATACCACCCTGCCTGGCTCAGAAAATGTTTTTATTTTAATTATTCTAGTAGATGGCATTTCATGATTTTATTTTGTATTTTTCTATTCGTCAATAATATGGATTGAGCCAGTCAGATAGCTCAGCAGATTAAAGTGCCTGTTCAGGCAGATGCAGGGACTGGGTTCAGTCCCCTGCATATGATGCTGGCCCTGCCCCAAGGTGCGCTGAGAAGGCAATTGAGATTGGGCATGGCGGCAAGTGCCTGTAACCCCCATGTTAGGGAGGCTGAAAATAGGGAAATCACTAAGAGTCCGATCTGTGTAGTGAGACCCTGTAGAACCTGTAATAAATCCATAAAATAATGATGGTAATATTAATGATAATATGGGTTATCTTTTATATGGCCATCTGAAATCTATTCTATTTGCTGAAGTATAAGCTTATGTGTGGCTATTTTTAGAAATTTTGTTGAGTTCTGAAGCTTTACATAATTTTCGCAAAATGACTTTGTCAGCTGTGTGATTTGCAAATATTTTCTGCTAGTCTTTAGCTTATCTTGGCACTATGTTATCAGTATCTTTCACAAAGAGAAGCATTTTAACTTTGATAAAATTTTATTTATTAATATTTACTTTATGACATGAATTTTTGGTGTCATATCTAAAAACTCATCACCAAAAACAAGACCATACAAGATTTTCCCTAAATAGCCTTCCAAATTTGTAGGGAGGTTTTTTTTTTACATGCAGATCTAAGATATAATTTTAGTAATGTTTTCATAAGCATTACAGTTTATGTTGGAGCTTATTCTTTTGTAAGTATAGTTCAAATTGTTGTGGTGAAACTTGTTGAATAGATTCTTTTTCAAGTACAGTTTTTGTACCTTTTCCACAACGAATCATTGGGTAGATTAATTTTTGAATCCCAATTCATCCAATTCATCTTGAAGTCAGTTCTTTCATCCATAGCATTTATTTTCATACTGTATCTTCATAGTAAATGTGAAAAGCAGACAATGTGACTTCTCCAATGCTATTCTTTTAAAAATTATTCTGGGTTTGCATTTCAGACACATTTTGTACTTACCTTGTTTGTATATTTTAAAAATCTTGCATTTTGTGTTGGTATTGCATTAAATCTATGTATCTATCTTTGGGATAATTA
>PVJA010032267.1:0-24248 GCA_004027025.1 Myocastor coypus | reverse complement strand
TTTTTACAGTTCAGGAATGATTTTTACAGTTCAGGAATGAATATGCATATTCTGACCCATGTTAATAATGAAACATTGATAGAATTCAATGATGAACACTTTGGGGTTTTTTCATCTTTGTGTGTGTGTGTGTGGTGTGTGTGTGTGTGGTGTGTGTGTGTGTGTGTGTATGTGTGTGTGTGTGTGTGTGTGTGTGTGTAACTGGGATTCAAACTCACAGCCTTGCACTTGCCAGGCAGGCACTTGTGCCTTGAAGCTATCCTCCCAGCCCCGAACACTTTATTTTTAAAAAGTTGACAAAAGTATACTATTATATTTGTAAATTTTGTCACAATACTATTTTTTTGAAATATTCTTTAGAATACTTAACTGAATTTGAAATATTTTATTATTCATTTTGCAAAATAAGATAATTTTTAAAAGAATTTCCTCATAATGCAGTGTAAAACATAATCACTCGTTTCAAATGAAATAAAGAATATAGATATGGCTAATTTATGTTACTAAAGCGATTTAATCAGTAGGGTACAATTATATTTTAAGTACTAATAGTTTTTTTCAGTTTTCTTGTATGAATAACTTTAAAAATTGAATCCATAATTGTATTGTAGGAGAACATGTTTAAATTGGCTAGAAAGGAGCCGGGCGTGGTGGCTCACGCCTGTAATCCCAGCACTTGGGAGGCTGAGGCAGGAGGATCGGTGCGAGTTCGAGACCAACCTGGGCTACAAAAGTGAGCTCAAGGCCAGCCTCAACTGCATAGCGAGACCCTGTATCAAAAAGACCAAAAAAAAAAAAAAAAAAAAAAATTGGCTAGAAAGGGTCACTGATAGCTTTTTTTCAATATAAGTTTTTAAGAGGACTTACATATTTGATGGCACTTTAAAAGAACTATGTGGTAGTTAAATATTGGATTTTCTTTTTTGAAAAGGGCAAAGTTACACCACTGCTTGTTGATATTTGTTATCATGTAATTTTTTTTTTTTAATGTACAGAGCTTGATACTTATTTTCAAAGCTCTTTTTTTTGTTGTTGTTTTTGGGGAGCCAGGGATTGAGCTCAGGTCCTTGCTTGTACCAGGCAAATGCTTATTCTGCTGAGCTATTTCCCCAGCCCCTTGTTTTTAAAGCTTTATCTCGAGGCCTGGCAGGATGGCTCAGTGGTCTAAAGCGCCTGCTTAGGAAAGCTTAGGCAGCTGCAGAGACCGCAGTTTGATCCCTGGCACCACATGCTGCGCCAGCCCTGCCCTCAGGGCAGGCTGAGCTGGCCATAAAAATAAATAAAGAAACAAAAGTTCTGAAACAAGAAATAAAATAAAATAAAAGACTTACAAATAGAAAAAAAAAGCTTTATCTCATCTAAGACCTATGATAGTTTGAATTTCATTTTCTTCTGGAGAGGTAAAGAATCAATTTTTACTGTCTTCTCAGTTTATTTCTGTAATATTTCTTTTCACATATTGGGTTTATATATATTTGGAATTCTTTGCCTTCAAATATGTTAAATAATTTTTTTTTTTAATATTATGGCCGGCTCAGCCTGCCCTAGGGGTGGGGCTGGTACCGCATGTGGTACCTGAAACTGAACCTCGGTCTCTGCAGTTGCCTAAGCTTTCCTAAGCAGGTGCTTTAGACCACTGAGCCATCTTGCCAGCCCCAAAGAAAATTTTAAAATAGACATTTCTTAATTTGAGTGAAAGTTTTTTTCTTTTTTTTAATTAATTAATTAATTATTTATTTATTTATTTATTTATTTTTTTTTTTCTTGTTTCAGAACCTTTATTTGTTTATTCACTCATTTTTATGGCTGGCTCAGCCTGCCCCGAGGGCAGGGCTGGCACAGCATGTGGTGCCGGGGATCGAACCGCGGTCCCTGAAGCTGCCCAAGCTTTCCCAAGCAGGCGCTTTAGACCAGTGAGCCATCCTGCTGGGCCCCGAAAGTTTTTTTCTAAACAGAAAGTGATTAGGAAATGACTTCAGTGAAACTGTCATTACGTGGTAGATGTAATTACTCTTAAATTTGGTCTTGAAATAATCACTTTTCACATAAGTGTTTTATTTTTCTTGTATATTTTTTCTTATTTATATTTTCATCTTAATGGGAAATATAAATATCCATATTACATACATTTTATATGTTCTGTTTCTGTGATTATGTGGTTCAGAAGGCAATTTTAAGAATTACACACAGTTTAAACTAACATAGAATGTGTGTCTGTGTATTATCAATGTTAATTATACAATTTATGATGACAAATTTATTACAGTATATTCATGTTTAAGAGCTTTTCATAATATTTCATTGGTAACCAGTTAGCCACATTCATTTTCATCATAGTTTAGCATGATACCATTTTTCACATGTAGAATGTATATGCTTATTGTTCTTAGGTCTGTTTAAAATGACAACATTATTTTTTCTTATCTGGGGATTGAACTCAGTCTATGAGGCATGTAAACACTTCTACAGAGCTCCCAATTAAAAAAAAATAAATAGAAATCTTGAAAACTTTATGTGATTGTAAGCATTTGCAGTCATTTGTATAGTAATTTATATATTTTAATATAAAAGTCCAATTGATCAATACAGAAGAATCACAGACTAAATAAATACTATAGAATTATAGTCATAAAATTACATGTAAAGGTATTAAATCAACATTTTATAAGACTTTAATATAGTTGAAAAAATACTGAATATTTCAATTTTCAAATGGTGACACATTTCATATACTCTTACTGTATACTGTATTTAAAATCCTTTTATTCTTATACTGTAAATGTTTATTTGGTACATATTTAAGACATGTAGGTATTATTGTATTTCTGTCTCTCTGTCTCTCTGTCTCTCTCTCTCTTTCTCTCCAGTTGGAATTGAAACCAGACCTTTGCACATATTAAGCATGTACTCTCCTACTGAGTTAACTCTTAACCTTCTCACTGTTTAAAGACTTTTGAAGAACGCTTTTAGGTTTACAGAAAAATTAGAATGAAGGTACAGAGATTTTTTTTTTTTCTCATGTAACCCTGCATCTACACATGCATAACCTCCCATTATACCATCCTCCACCAGAGTAGTACAGTGCATTTGTTAAAATTGTTGACTTTAAATTGATTCATCATAATCACCCAATGTCTGTAGTTTACATTAAGGCTATTTATTTTGGTGTTGTACACTCTTATTTTTGATTCTCCTTTTTAAAAAGTTCACAACAAATAAAAGACAGTAAATCAAAGAATTTTTTAAAGATTAAGGACATAAGTGACAAAGCATTTTTATAAGTATTTACTGATCTTTAACCTGTATTTAATTTAACTCACTTTTTGGGTTTTATGTGATATATATATATATATATTTATATATGCATATATATATTATTATTATTATTATTATTATTATTATTATTATTATTATTTGTGTGTGTGTGTGTGTGTGTGTGTGTGTGTGGTACCAGGGATTGAGCTCAGGACTTTGAGTTTGCCAAGCAAGCACTTATTCCACTGAGCTCTATATCCCCAGTCCTATGTGATCTATATTAAACCTAGTAAAAAAGCAAATCGTTCATCACAGTTTTTGTTTTTGCGTAGCAGTGATTCATTACTTATATTTGGTTTAATTCTTTTGTATAAATTATACAAGTACTGTATTCTTTTAGAGAAATTAAATAAATGCTGAAGTTAGTTATGTATCTTTTTTTCCTTTGGTGTTGGTAGTGATACTGGAGATTGAATGAATCTAGAGCCTTTGTGCTTAGCTGCATTCCCAATCCTTTCTTAATTTTTTATTATGAGACAGGGTCTTGCTAAATGATCCTGCTGCCTTAGCCTCCTAGAGTACTGAGATTACAAGTATGTGCTATGATGTCCAGCTTGTGCATCTTAAATGAGCAATTTTTGGTATAGTGATTAACTTAAAAGTTGCAAAGTAAAAATATAGTGTAGTAAGTTTTTATTTCTAAACTAAGTATAGGCCTGGTAGGATGGCTCAATGGTCTAAAGCACCTGCTTAGGAAAGCTTAGGCGGCTTCAGGGACCGAGGTTCTATCCCCGGCACCACATGCTGCGCCAGCCCTGCCCTCAGGGCAGGCTGAGCCAGCCATAAAAATAAATAAATAAACAAAAGTTCTGAAACAAGAAAAAAAATTAATAAAATAAAATTATAAAAATAAATAAATAAACTAAGTATAACTAAACAAAGTGAGGATATTTTTAATCTAATTAAACTAGTAAGAAATCTTAACTGTTCTGTAGATTTGATTTGAGACTAATTATGAAATAAATATCAATTATTTGACTTTTAAGACACTGTGATAAAGCTTGGCGTGGTGGCTCACGCCTGTAATCCCAGCACTTGGGAGGCTGAGGCAGGAGTATCGATGCTAGTTCGAGACCAGCTTGGGCTACAAAAGTGAGCTCAAGGCCAGCCTGAACTGCATAGTGAGACCCTGACTCAAAAAGACAAAAAAGAAGACACTGTGATAATTTCTGTTGAGTTTAAGTAACAAGACTGAGTCTGTTTTCTGTGTACTCTGGACTATGGCATTCATTATGCTATATAGAGTTTACAAGAAATGTGATTTATATTCTTTTATAAAATAATTTCACTATATTATAAAAGCTGCTAACTGTAATACATTGAGAAAATCCATTGTAAACTACTGGGTACATTTAGAGAATGATTTTTTTTTTTCCCATGCAGATTCTCACTACGCAGTTCTGACTTGCAGTGATCCTCAGGTTTCCTGCCTCCCAAGTTCTGGGATTACAGGCAGGTGCCACCATGCCTGGACTCTAGAGAATGATCTTTTAATGAGTGTCAAATGACAAAAGAATGACAGCCCAGTGATTGCTTCCATCAGTATCTAAATATTTGACAAATTAGAATTGCCTTTTATTTGTTTATTTATTTATTTGATACAGGGTCTCATCACACAGTGTGGACTCACACTTTGTAGTGATCCTGCTGGCTCAGCTTCCCTTGGTGCTGGGGTTACAGGTGTGCACCACCATGTCTGGTTTTAGGGCCAGCACTGTGTACCGAGGGATACCAGTCTGGCACAACATACAGTATTGGGGTTGGAACTTGGGTCCTTGTGCTTACCAGGCAGGTGCTTAGACCATTGAGCTATCTCCCCAGCCCTACATTTCCTTTTAAATTAAGATTTACAGATAGTAGATTTTGTTTATATTTACTGTTGTGGTCAAATGTGAAGTGTGAAGTAATGATACCTAACTTTCAGATTGTTGTGAACAGTAGTGATTTATATAGATTGTCTAGTGTGTATATGTTGAAAAAGTCATTTGGTAAGTGCCGAACTAAGATCAGGGTTAAATTATTTTCAGTGGTTGAAAATTAAATTGGTGATTTTATGAACTTTCTTTAAGGTTGAATAAGATATGTTACACACTATTTTTTTTTTTTTTTTTTTTTTGTCTTTTTGAGACAGGGTCTCGCTATGCAGTTGAGGCTGGTCCTGCACTCACTTTTGTAGCCCAGGCTGGTCTCGAACTCGCACCAATCCTCCTGCCTCAGCCTCCCAAGTGCTGGGATTACAGGCGTGAGCCACCACGCCCGGCTTACACACTATTGATAGTTTAATTTTTATTGCTGTAAACTCAAAGGCTTTTTATTATAGTTTTCTGATGTATAGAATGTATTTTTGTTGGTTTTTTTGAGACAGGATCTTGCTATGTAGCTCAGGCTGGCCTCAAGCTTATGGCAAACACCCGATACTTGTCTGAGTGCTGGGATTATAGGCATGTGCCACCATGTACAGCTTATGAAATATTATTTAACACACTTTTCATTCCAACAATTTGGGAAGCAAAGGCAGGATGACTACTAGAGCCCAAGAATTCCAGGCTTGAGCTATGGAGTGAGACCATGTCTCAAAAACAAAAACAAGAGGTTGGGGAGATTGCTCTGTGGCACAAGTGCCTGCCTGGCAAGTGCAAGGTCGTGAATTCAAACCCTGCTCCTGCAGAAAAAACCCAACAACAACAACAACAACAACAACAACAAATACAGTTTAAAATATCAGGTCATAAATTGAGGCTTTGAAAAATTTTTTTTCTTTTTTCTGCATTTAGGACAGGGGATACCATGAAATATTTTTACCTAATTTTTTTAGGTGTAGATCATGAGTTTATATGTTGTTCAATAGAAGCTAAGAAAAAATACTGTTCTAAATATGCCTGTGATAATTTAATATCTGTTATATTATTTAATAATTGTGAGGTTATAATATGTAGTAGTATGTTGCCATTATATATAGACTCTCCTCAAAAAGACAAGTGATCAAGTCTCAGTTTATTATATATCTATGGGAGAAGTAAATTACTCTGTCAGTTAGAACTGTTTAAAGTGAAGATGGGGGCTTGGTTGTGCCCAGGAGGAGGTGCATAGGGGTGGAGGAGTCTCACTATGGGTTAGAAGCTAGTTCCTGGTAGTTTCAGTGTTCATATTAGTAAATGTGATCAGTAGTTCACTTTCATCCCTTGTTTAGAGATTAGTGGAAAGGATGGAGTGAAATAGTGAAAATAATAGGATGGGCACGGTGGCACATACCTGTAATCCCAGCACTTAGGAGGCTGAGGCAGGAGGATTGATGTGAGTTCAAGACCAGCCTGGGCTACAGAAGTGAGTTCAAGGCCAGCCTGAACTGCATAGTGACACCCTATCTCAAAAAGAAAAAGAAAAAAATAACAATGATAATAATAATTCAAGGGCTGTAGCAATTCCAGATTTTAGTTGTCTTTACTTGAACACTTTTTATTAATACTTTAACCATATAAGTGGTCACTAGTCTTTTTTTTTCTGTTTTTCTCTCTTTATCTAAGCATATGTCTTACATTTTAGGTTTTGCTCTGTCACTTTTATTTTTTTAATTATGTTTTTGTTGTTGTTTTTTTGTGGGAGCAGTGATTGAATTCAGGTCCTTGTGCTTGCCAGGCAAGTGCCTATTCTACTGAGCTAGTCCCACATCACTTTTATTAAAGTGTAATTTAGATACAGTAAAATTTACCAAGAAAACATGTACTTAGATGAGTTTTGGTAAGTTGTATAACTGTCACCAATTTCATGATGTGAAACATTTTCATTATTTCAGAAAATCTTTTGTGTTCATTTGCAGTCAGTCTTGAAGAAAGACTCAGTTGACTTATGTGATGTTTTTATTAGCTGGTTAACTTTGTCTCAGGTATAACATGCGTTATCAGAGAAGCTGCATTTTGTTGCCATAGTTTTCCTTAATTTGTTTCTCTGTAGTTATTTCTATCTGGAAGTTATCCTTACACCAGTAGTTCCTGTGTTTGTGAAAGAGATTAATTCATATGCATTTGACTAATCTTCAACTCTAATTTCATTTATCCTTATAATACTTTTTCATCCAATATAAACTCATAAGTCTAAAGGACAGTTAAACCTACTAATATTTGTATTACTTTTTGTGGGGCTTTATTTGTCTTTTGGTGGTGGTACTGGGTATTGAACTCAGATCGTTGTATTGCTAAGCATGTGGTACTACTGAGCCATATCCTCAGCTCCAAAATTTTGTGTGCTGAGCACAGTGACACAGTGACACATACCTATAATCTCAGCACTTGAGTGGATAAGATGGGAGGATTAAAGTGAATTAAAGAATGGGTTGAATTACATAGCTAGCAAAAAAAAATAGTTTCTCTAGAAAATTTGTAAATAATTTTTCTGTTCAACTGTTTTTTTCGCTGCTTACTAAGTATAGAGAACTATTAGGTGATTTGTTAAGGACTGTATAAGAGTGGTGGTACATGCCTGTAATTCCAGTATTCAGGAAAATGAGGACCAGGGAATAGTTCAAGGGCACAAGTACCTGCCTGGCAAATGCAAGGTCCTGAGTTCAATCCCTGGTTGTGCAAAAAGAAAAAAAAAAAAAAAGCCTACTTTAAGGAAAATGAGGCCATAGGATTTTGAGTTTAAAGCCAGCCTGGAGGGGCCGGCGGGGTGGCTCAGTGGTCTAAAGCACCTGCTTGGGAAAGCTTGGGCAAGCTTGGGCAAGCTTGGGCAAGCTTGGGCAAGCTTGGGCAAGCTTGGGCAAGCTTGGGCAAGCTTGGGCGGCTTTAGGGACTGCAGTTTGATCCCCAGCAAGCCGGTCCTGCCCTCGGGGCGGGCTGAGCCGGCCATAAAAATGAGTGAATAAACAAACAAAGGCTCTAAAACAAGAAAAAAAAAAAAAATACATAAAATGAAAAATTATTTAAAAAAAAAATAAAAAAAAAATAAAGCCAGCCTGGACTACAATGAGACAGTCTCAAAAACAAAAAGACAAACTCCCTCCCTACTCCTCCCCCCCAAAAAAGAAAGAAAAATTATTCTGAGATTCTGTTCGGTGGTTTTCTGTGGATTTTTAAGTTTTTAAAATTGTGGCACACTACATAAAAATTTTTAATATTATTTTCATAAAAGTAAAGGATGTAAGTTTTCCTGTTTACCACTTAGTTGCTTTTTTTACAAAACGAATTTATTTAGGTTCTACTAGTTTGTGTATGTGGGGTGGGAGTACTAGCAGTACTCTATCAGTAAGCTGTATCCTTACCCTTTTTTATTTTGAGATAGAGCCTCTAAAAGTGGCCCAAGGTGGCCTTGAGCTGGTGATTCTCCTTCTCCTCAAGCAGCTGGGAGTATAGGTGTGTACCACCATGCCCTACACCTTTTTTTTTTTTTTTAATGTATTTATTTTTTTCTTGTTTCAGAACCTTCGTTTGTTTATTCACTCATTTTTATGGCCGGCTCAGCCTGCCCCGAGGGCAGGGCTGGCGCAGCATGTGGTGCCGGGGATCGAACCGCGGTCCCTGCAGCCGCCCAAGCTTTCTCAAGCAGGGGCTTTAGACCACTGAGCCATCCCGCTGGCCCCCCCCTACACCTTTCCTAATTTTATTTTTGGGAACTTGATGTATATTAAATTTTTAAACTTTTTTGAATGAAACAGTTTCCTTGTAGTATTAAAATACAATTTTCTGATTCCATGTGGAGAGATTATTTTTACCAGTGATCAGAGTAATATTAATTTATTATACTATTAAGACTACAATTAGCTGGGCATGGGTGCACACATGGAATCCCCACACTCAAGAGGGAGAGGCAGAAGGATTGCGTCAAATGGGAGGCCAGCCAGGGCTACATAGTGAGTTGAAGATCAGCCTGAAATGCGTAGATCCTGTCTCAAAAAAAAAAAGTATAGACTTAATTTTTTACCAGTTTAAATCTTTTGTTGTAACAGTCTTAATCTTTCTTTCTTTTTTTTTTTTTTTTTTGTGGGACAAGGGTTCAAAGTGTCAGGCAGGCACTTGTGCCACGGAGCTATCTCCCCAGCCCCTAGTCTTAATATTTCAAAATATTGTAAATTTTATTTCCTAATCAACCTGAAATTTTTGTTTAGTTTTACAGTAAATTTGTGCTACCTGATATAGATTCTAAATTGCCTTTACTTTGATCAGGCCTTGTTCTTACAATTTCTTCACTTACTTTGCAAATAATGTTCCTAAATCCTGTAGTGTCTGTATTTTTCCATCTTTTTAAAATTTGAAAGCAGGGCCCGGCGGGATGGCTCAGTGGTCTAAAACATCTGCTTAGGAAAGCTTGGGCGGCAGCAGGGACCGAGGTTCAATCCCGGCACCACATGCTGCGCCAGCCCTGCCCTCAGGGCAGGCTGAGCCGGCCATAAAAATAAACAAACAAACAAAAGTTCTGAAACAAGAAAAAAATAATAATAAAATAAAATAAAATAAAATTTGAAAGCATTTTTCTTATTTTTGGTTCGGTCTCTAACAAAAGTGTGACAACGCAGATTATTCTTGTATCACTTTAAAGACTTAAACCGCCTTAACTTTTAAAAAAAGTTATACTTAATAGGTCAGTGATATATTCTAGAGTTTGACATGAATTATATACATTTTTAAAGTGTGATTTTGTATCTATATCCATATAATGCATGATTTTGTTTACAGTACAGAAACACTAGTGGTTGTAAATTAATTATGTTTCTCAGCTACTTCTTTAAATAGATCAAGTATTAGAGACACCTAAAATAGATCAGTGAAAATTATACATTTAGAAAGATAAATGAGTCTTTTTCAATATTAACCAGGGAAATAAAAACTTCCTTTTTAAATTGGTTCAAAGTACATCAGAAATTTAATCATAACATTGGCTCCCATCTTTTTATCTTTCTAATTAAAATTTTTAGTTGAATACCAAACTTGTGGATAGCTGGATTTGCATGTTAACCCCTTTGACTGTTTGTTCTCCTACCATTGAAGAATTTTAAATGGTAAGGAATTTGTGCCCTTTGGCTCAGGTTGCAACCCATTTTATGGAGCCTGAGAAGCCAGAGTCAGTACTATTCATTGCTTATCTTTTCCTTGGGCTACTTGTAAATTCTGCTGTTTTAGAAAACAAAACAAATAATAATTAAGAAAACCTTTATATTGGACTTATATAAAGCCTACAGTATAAATATGGGTATAACAGTTGCTACTTTTTTAAAATTTAATTTAATTTTTTTCTTGTTTCACAACTTTTGTTTATTTATTTATTTTTATGGCCGGCTCAGCCTGCCCTGAGGGCAGGGCTGGTGCAGCATGTGGTGCCAGGGATCGAACTGTAGTCCCTGCAGCCACCTGCAGGCACTTGAGACCACTGAGCCATCCTGCCAGGCCCCAACAGTTGATACTTGATTATGACTTCACATGGGTTAATTACATCTTGAGTTTTTCTATTTCATTGTAGCATTTTTGGATATATATATATATGTGTGTGTGTGTGTGTGTGTGTGTGTGTATGTGTGTATATAGTTTTATCTAAATGCATATTATTTTATATAGCATTAGCAAAGTATCCTGTTCATAGTGAAAATATGTCAATATGCTCTTTCTCAGGTTGAGAGTTTATATCTTTGAAAGCTAGTGAATAAGAAAATTGAATTAGTTAATTTGGATCAAATTTATCAAAAGCCCCAAAGTATTTTATTTGATATACTTATTTTCTAGCATTTATTCTGGCACTTGTTTAAATCAATAATAGCACAAGTTTATGAGCTGTAGTAGTAATAGTGTAAAGACTTCACATCTCCACTCGGGTTTAAACAAACACAAACCACTTTGTTCTTATCTCAGCATCCTTTAAAAGTATACAGCTCTAGTTCAGGACCTGAGGACCACCCATCACCCTAGACATTGGATACTCTTATTTATTCAAGAGGCATGTGAAGTATCTGTGTGCCAGTGGGGGATGGGTTGTATATCTGTGTAGGGAATCCTAGGTAAGGTGACTTTACCCCAATGAAAGCAGCAATGTTGATCATAAACTAAATTATGTCCCCGTAAAATTTTGTGGCCGTAAAACCTAATTTTTATGAAATGTTATTTTATGTTAAGTGCTGGTTATGTTTACATTTTTGATGATTTCAGAAGGTTAAAATGAACTAATGTTAAGATTAACCTCAATTCATTACAGCTTTTTGAGTAACAAGTCCCACCCACTGGCTTTGGATAACTAAGGCTGGCAAGCTTTTGTTTCTTGTAGAAAGGAAACGTTTTTTTCTATCATAGTTTAAGTCATGTCACTTCCCTTTCAGTTAAGTTACAGATAGGGTTCAAGTGAATCTCAATGAAAATGTCAGAGTTTTACATTTATAAGATATATTTATTGAAATGTGCTCTTATTTAATATATTTGTTTTACACATGAAATATTTGTTTTGAATAAATACTCCTTTAGTTTGCAGTCATGCTAATAATGAGGATAGAAAAAAATGTTGCTAAATATATTATTAAACAGTGCTGACCTTTGTATCTATACTATGGAAGTTTTTCAGTGTACTTATTCTGTTAGTTATCTTTTAGCATCTTTTGAGGTTTCTGAACTGTAGCTTGTTTCTTAGAATTTAAAATGTGAAGAAAATCAAGGGAGTGGTTAAGATGACTAGCTGGAGAAAATTGCTAGTTGATAAACACAATTTAGAATGGCATATAAATATTAAATGAATTAATTAGCTATATTTCTTTCATATATGTAAATATATATCTTTTCTCTCTAACCTCTTATTAATAGTAATCACAGTATAGCTAGCTCTTCAGAAAAAGAACTATCCAGTTCATAATACTTAGTATTTTTTTTTTTTATTTTTTTTATTTTTTTTATTTTTTTTATTTTTTTTTTCTTGTTTCAGAACCTTTGTTTATTCACTCATTTTTATGGCCGACTCACCCCGCCCCGAGGGCAGGGCTGGCGCAGCATGTGGTGCTGGGGGATCGAACCACGGTCCCTGAAGCCGCCCAAGCTTTCCCAAGCAGGCGCTTTAGACCACTGAGCCATCCCACCGGGCCCCAATAATACTTAGTATTAATTACTACAAATTAAGGTGAAATTATCAATGTTGGCTGCTTAGTTTTAAAATGATTTAATCTTGATGTTACAATTTACTGGGAGCCATTTAATGTTTAATCTTTGACATCATTTTGTTCTTGTTATATTTTCAGTGTTTTAAGTCTATTTTATTAAATTAGCTGTCTCCAGAAAGTAAGTACAATACACATATGAAGCAGTAGTAGTTTTGTAAGTATCGTCTCTGTCATTGATGTTTAAAATATATTGTTTGTTGGTATACAATATTTCCAGGCAAATAGGTATTTTCAGAGATCTCCAAGGAGAGTATTAAGATCTAATATGCATTGTTTAAAAGATCTCAATAGAATCTGCCAGATGATTATTTAAAGATTGTCCCTTGCATTTTCATAGACTTACAAATTTTATTTTTATTTTTTTTTTGAGATAAGGTTTCACTATATAGTAATAGTTCAGGCTGCCCTTGACTCACAACAGTTCCCCTCCTGGACCTCCCAAACACGGATTATACCATCCTAGCCAGACTTGTAGATTTTCAGAAGCAATACTATTTGTCCATATTTTACTATTCATATGCAATAATTTGGTGAACTAGATTTATAGTTCACCATTTTATGGCATGATCATTTGGTCCTGTTTTAGGATAAACACCAAGAAAATCTCTTAACTTTTGCCAATGTTTTTTTAAAAAGTCTTTAAAACTTAAATGAGAGATTTGTTGAACTATGAAAATTTTGGTTAAGCTTCAGTTAATGACTATGGGTTATCAGCTTTAAGAACTAGGATTTGAGGTGAAGTCTTTATGTTAGTTATACTTTCATTGACATTTACTTTTATAGTAAATGATCTATTTTTTATGACTTTTACAGTTTTTCAGTGCTATTTACTTACTTGAATTTAATTTTATATTAATATTTCAGTTATTGGGGCTGGGGAGATAGCTCAGTAGAATAAGCATTTGCCTGGAAAGCACAAGGACCTGAGTTCAATCCCTGGTTCCAGGAAAAAAAATAAAATTCAATTATTGTATGTCATCAAAATTTTATTTTAAAATCCATGATTCCTCTTTATTTACCATTTGGGACGTAAGGTACTCATGAAATACCATTATTAACTTTGTTTTGTGGTGCCAGAAATTGAACTCAGGATCTTGCACTTGCTGGGCAGGCGCTGTACTGCTGAGCTATATCCCCAGCCCCATCCATTATTGAACATTGCATCTAGAAGGGGCATTTGTTATTGAAACAGCATATTTGATGTCCTGACACTGTGAGTGTTAATTGCTATTGAATTCTTTTGTATTATACATAGTTTTCTTTTTTATTTAACAAGATGTGAAAAGTTGAAAAGTTGGACTGGCATGGTAGGAGATACCTATAATCCCAGTACCCTGGGAGCCTGAGGCAGAAGGATTACAAATTTAAATTCAAGCCCTATTACAGAAGCTTTAAAAAAGTATAGAGAGGAAGCTCAGTGTAGAGGCACTGGGTTCAACAGCAGTTCCACAAAAAGGGAAAACAGCTTCAACTTTTTCATATTTTGTTGTTTAAATGTACTATTGGGGATTAAGCCCAGAGCCTCACACTGAACTACCTGTATCTCAAGCCATTTTTATTTTTTGAAGTAGGTCCCACTACACTAAAATGCCTTTATATTGAGCTCTATCCCTTTTTAAAGTTTCTGAGACAGGGCCTGACCACTCTAAATTTCTCAGGCTAGGCTCACATTTTAAATCCCAGAATACCGAGATTGTCACTACCTATAGTGAGACTCTGTTTGTATAATTCTTTTATCTTACAGAATTCTTATTTTAATTTTCATGGCAAAAAGTAGTCTTTAAAGTGGTTACAGGGCCCGGCAGGATGGCTCAGTGGTCTAAAGCGCCTGCTTAGGAAAGCTTAGGCGGCTGCAGGGACTGTGGTTCGATCCCCGGCACCACATGCTGCACCAGCCCTGCCCTCAGGGCAGGTTTGAGCTGACCATAAAAATAGATAAATAAACAAAAGTTCTGAAACAAGAAAATAAAATAATAAATAAATAAATAAATAAAGTGGTTATATTGGGGTCATGGAGTTAGCTCAGTGGTCTAAGCACCTGCCTAGGCAAGTGCGAAGACCTGGGTTCCATCCCTGGTGCCACCTTCTATCTTGTGCTGGCCTGCCCCAGTGGGCTTGCTGAGCTGGCTTATTGGGCTGGCTGTGGTAGTGCATGCCTGTAATCCCAGCACTGATAACAGGAGGATCACGACAATTCCAAGCTGTGTGGTGAGACTGTACAAAATGCATAACAATTTAATAATAATAATAACAACAACAATAATGTGGATATATTTGACTTACATTTCTTTATGTGTGTCCAAAGTACAAAGTTTGGGGCTGGGAGCTGGAAGACTTCATATGTAAATGGATGTATATTGAACATATATTCATTAGTGAAATAAACCAGACCTACATGTGTAAATATCGTATAGTCTCCCTAATATAAGAACTCTAAATTTTTTTTTTCTTTCCTTACCAATATCAATTGGAAGGTGTGTCATGCCCACACCCTGTGCTCTGTATAACTATTGTGAGGACAACATACAGTGAGTCAACTCTTAAAAAAAAAAAAAGTAATGTTTATCGAAAGTGTTAATGTTTAATTGTTTGATAATCTTATATACCTATATCTATTAATCTAAACTGATCTGATGATGAAAATATGTAATATAACCATTGTTAAATTTAAAAATAAATAAATTAATTAAAAAAAAACTTTTACTAATACCAGAAAAAAAAAAAAAAGTTTAGGGCTGGGGAGTTAAGTCAGCAAAATAGGCACCTGCCTGGCAAGTGCAAATTCTGAAGTTTGATCTCTAAAACTGCAAAAAAACAACGAAAAAAAAAAAAAAAAAAACCTCCAAGTACAAAGCTTATTTGGATATTGGAGAAAGAGGTAACACTATTAGATGCATTTCTACTTGTTTGCATGTGGAAAATTTTACTAGATTTTCTATTTTTGTTACTTGATTTTCTGTTTCTTAGGATAAACTTAATAGAAAGTAATTTTCAGGCTTTTGAACTACATGAAAGACTAGTTCAGTGAAGATCATTTGTCTCAGTATGTATTTTTCAGGATTAGGTCTTTAATTAATTAATTAATTAATTAATTTATTTATTTATTTATTTATTTATTTATGTGGTATTGGGGATTGAACTCAGTACTTTGCACTTACCAAGCAAGCGCTTATTCCACTGAGCTATCTCCCTGGCCTCAGGTCTTTAGTTTTAAAGATATTCTGATATTAAAAATTCTGGAATTTACAAAAATTATGTCTACATCCTATGCTCTGTATAACTTCTAGGGGGGGCAACAATATACATTATATCAATTATTGGGAATGTACTACTAACCTGTTTTTGAAAATGTCACATTGCTATTTCTTACTAAAAGAACAACAACAACAAAAATAAACATATCTGTGTTGGGGGAAAAAAAAGAAACAGCCGCCATTTGGAAACAGGTAAAATTTGATTTTTTTTTCTGTCTCTGTATAAAGAAATTGTTACAGATAATTTCCTGAAGTTCATAGACTAATTGTTAAAATATAGAACTTTCAGGCCTATAAAAAATTCTGAAGTAATGCTTAGATTATGTTTTTTGGTAATGAACACTTTTCTGTTTTCTCTGCCTTTAGATTAAAAAATAATTAGTTCACTGTCAAACTGCTAACATTCTTAAAGGTAGTTCAAAAATTTTTTTAAAGAATTTTTTATTTTATTTATTATTTTTTTCTTGTTTCAGAACCTTTGTTTGTTTATTCACTCATTTTTATGGCCGGCTCAGCCTGCCCCGAGGGCAGGGCTGGCGTAGCATGTGGTGCCGGGGATCAAACCGTGGTCCCTGAAGCCGCCCAAGCTTCCCCACGCAGGTGCTTTAGACCACTGAGCCATCCCGCCGGGTCCCAGTTCGAAATTTTTAATGAGATTAGATATTTAATATATATCTAGAAATCTTTTAAAATGTAGAGTGTTGGGGCTGGCAAGATAGCTCAGGAGTCTAAAGCACCTGCTTAAGCAAGCTTAGGCAACCACAGGGACTGTGGTTTGACCCCAGGCACGACATGCTGTGCCAGCCCCAGCCCCAGTGCTGGCTGAGCCAGCCATAACATACATACATATATACATACATACAATTGAGCTCATATATTAAAAAAGTAGAGTGTTTTCAGAGTGAAATTTTAATAGAAAACAATTTATTGTTTTGATTTATATTTCTGTTTTCAGCCATAAATGGAAGAAAGAAATTCTGTTGTTCCCAAATCATTCTCAGCCTACCAGGAATTATTGCAGCCCTCAGTGGTCTCTTTCTTTAGTCCCCTTCTCCCTTTCATTCCCTTTTTGGAAGGAAGCCTGAGGCCCTAACTCTAGAGATAACCTGGAAAGAATAGTCAATCAGCAGAAATGTCTATTTTAGGAGAATTTGTCATTTTGAAGAGTATAGTTGAGAAATGATTAATAACAGATTTAATAAAATTTTAGAATTTATTAAAAACAACTTATAATTTGGTACATATGGGTAATGTTGCCATTATGAAAGAAGTCTACTTTGTATGCTTAGACATTAGCAAAGTCAAATTTTTTCACTGCTTTGTCTCTTAGGTTTGGTTAAATTTTTAAATATATTTTCTAAATCTGTTGTCAATGATTTCTCTAACATTATAGAGGTCAATTATTTCTTGACAAGTATATTGGATGATCAGATAATTTGAAATTTATGCACACTTTCTACTATTACCTAAACTTCCAAAGAAAGTAGATGAATGTTTTACTCCGTATTTAAAGACAATATTTTGTATGTGTAGGTCATTTTACCAGGAAGGCTTTTGAAACTACACAGTGACTCAAAGTGGGCTGATAATGGAAATAATCAGATATTGGTAGATTTAGAAATGTTTTGACAAAGAGACTTTATGATATTGATTTGTTTTCCAGAATTACTAGGAATATGCAGATTAAGTGGTATAAGTTATAATCACTGTAAAACCATAGTGTAAGTTTGATGAAAGGCCTGGTTTATTCCATTGTATTGTGGATACTTCTGCTGGAGTCTCATTATTTTTGTGGGTAATCTCTTTACTTAGATACATATGTCTTTAGTTAAATCAGTTATTCTTGTTGATCGTGGTTTGAAAAAATTTAAGGATTATGATTAAGAAATGATGGATCAATTTTAGCAGGATTATAGACATAATTTATGCATAAAATATAATAAAAGTAATCATATTCATACTTTAAATTATATTTTTATTTACTTATTTATTTTGTATTTTGGGGAAAGGTCTACAGTGTGTTCAGGGTCTCGCTACTAGGTTATAACTCCTAGTGATCTGCCTTTTTACAGCCTCCTGGGATTACAGGTGTGGGCCCAGTCTCAGTTGCCATTTCAGTGTGCCCCATGGGTGAGCAGGGCTCAGCAAGCCTAGGGATCAAACCCCCAGCCCCTGCACCTGTTTGTAGGTGCTTTAATCCACTGAGCTATTTGGCTGGCACTCCATACTTTAAAATTTTAAATGTTACTTGTTTATTTTATGTATTTATTTTTAAATGTTAGTTGTTTAAAGGACACAACTAAAAATATAAGTAGATTTAAGATAATGTAAAAATTTTAAGACTCTGTAAGCAAATTTAACAGAATAATTTAAAAACTATATATATGTTATAATACTGTTTTTCCTTTTTGGTTCAAAATCTTTTCCAGATTAACATTTATTTTATTTACTTTATTTATTTTATTTTAGCTTCTTGCTAACACTAAAGTTCCTACAACTACCAATTCCTAGGCATAGACTGCACTTTGCCCCTAAGTGGGAGTTGGTTCTTAGTACCTTATCCAAGGCCATTGCTGTAATATCCTCTACCAAGGCTTCTGTTCTGCCAACACAAGAGAATCCATGTGCTGTAGCCAGTCAGTATTGCAATCATGGTGAATTGCTAATGGCCTAATTTAACCCAGTTGAGTTAGTATGAGTAGAGAGCAGTTTTGGGTTCTAACCAAATTTAGTTATTTTAATTTTATATTAATGTGCTTACTTTGTTCTAGGCGGTAGAGATTTAGTTGTGAGGAAAAAGTGAAGGGCTGGCCATACTGGTGCAGGTCTGAAATTCTAGGGTTCAGAAGGCTGCAGTAGAATCACTAGGATTGAAGACCAACCTGAACTATATTGTGGATAAGGGGGAAAAAAAAGCAGAGGAGGATTTTAACCTCATTGGAGCCAAAGGGCAACAAAAAAAAAAAAAAAAAAAGATTTTCTCTATTGTGAGTCCGAGATGGTGAGGGACCTAACCTAGTCCCAAGCCGAGACTTCTTTGGGGCAGAATTTTGTGATGAGACAGTAGCGAAAGAAAACGTCCAATTTTAACAGAGAAAGGAGTTGTGTATAGACACTCTGTGGCAGGAGAGAAAAGAACTTATTGATCAGGACCTTTACAATCTATTAAAATTTTAGAGATCAGAAATACCCAGGCCAGGACTTTAGGAGAATTTCCTAGAGAATGTTAAGAGTGCTGTAGTAGGAATTGTCCATGATTTTAGTAGAAAGGAAAACTTTACAAAGGAAGAGAACTTTTGAGATGAGCCCTGGAAATGCTTAAGAGTTTGTCTGCCAAGACAAACCTCTCCCTTTCTGAGGAGAGGTGAAGGAGCCTCCCGAAAAAGCCCTTCATCTATCTAAGGCAGTGGTGGGCTGACTGCAGAGGGAGGAGGAAAGGGAATGGTAGAAAGTGGGGGAGGTGTCAGTCTGTGAACAGGCAGGTTTATCCTCACACTAAACATTACTATTTATGAATTTCTTTAATGTGTTCCCTCAAATGTCTCCCTTTTTTGTTTTCTGAACAAAATTAGACTAGACATTCAAAGTTCTTTGTGATCTGATTGAATCTGCTTTTTCTGCTGTCCTTCACACAATTCTTGTTTCAGTTGTTTGCAGAATCAGGTAGGACTTGCCATGTTGTGGACCTACCTTAAATTGTCCTTTCTCACTGCCCTTCCCCGCCCCAGGCTTCTTCCTGTATTCACTTGCGGAAGTCATTGTTTTCCTTCAGAACAAGCATCAGAGTCACTGTTTTCCCTGAGACTCCTCATTATTCTAACTAGAATTGCTTAATTTCCTTCTCATAAATTCTAAAACTCCTTGTAAGTAATGGTGGGTGTCATTTATATTTTGTTTTCTAACTTTTCCTAGTAAATTATAGAGCCTTAATTGACATTGGTTTGTGAAATTTTGTGTTCCTGTAATTATTTTGCTTATAGGTCTACATAAAATGTATCTTGAACAAAGAAAAAGTATAATGGTTTCACAACATGTTTTTCCTATCTTTCACTGGATAAAATATCTTAAGATTATAGAAAACTAGCTAGATTCATATGCTATTTGGTAGTGACGGGGAACCTTGTAGAGATTTTAATAATACAAAAAGGCTATTGTGGCACACATGCTGCAGGTTCACCATTGCTGACCTAGGAGGACATAATGAAGCATTAATAAATTGTATTTGAAGGCTCAGGTCACTTTTGGACTTCTGACTTTTATTTTTAGCAGAAAAAAAATGATAACTTCTGTGTACCATTATTTACCTGCTAGGCCTATAGTGTCTATGGTTTATAGGAAGGGAATTAGCCAATTTTCCAAGTCCAGCGAGCAATAAACTCAATTTTTTTTTAGAATTTTTTATTTTATTTATTTTTCTTGTTTCAGAACCTTTGTTTGTTTATTCACTCATTTTTATGGCCGGCTCAGCCTGCCCCGAGGGCAGGGCTGGCGCAGCATGTGGTGCTGGGGATCGAACCTCAAACCTCGGTCCCTGAAGCCGCCCAAGCTTTCCCAAGCAGTCGCTTTAGACCACTGAGCCATCCCGCCGGGCCCTCAATTATTTGTTTATTTTTATTTTTTCATTTTTTTTTTTTGTGGGACTGGGATTCAAACTCAGGACCTTGCACTTGCCAGGCTGGTACTGTGCCACAGGGCTATCTCCCCAGCCCCTCTAATTATTTTTATTTTTATTGTATTTTATTTATTTTTTTTAAGAATTATTTTATTTTATTTTATTTTTCTTGTTTCAAAACTTTTGTTTATTTATTTTTATGGCCGGCTCAGCCTGCCCTGAGGGCAGGGCTGGCGCAGCATGTGGTGCTGGGGATAGAACCGCGGTTCCCTACAGCCGCCTAAGCTTTCCTAAGCAGGCAGGCACTTTACAACACTGAGCCATCCTGCCGGGCCCCCCTCTGATTATTTTTAATTGATTAATTGATTAAATTTTTTTCTTCCTCTTTTTTTTTTTTTTTTTTTTTTTTTTTTTTTTTTTTTTTTTTTTTTGAGACAGTTTCTCACTACATAATTCAGGCTAACCTAGAACCTACTGAAATTCTTGGTGCTGTTTATATCTCAGCTCCCTGAATGCTGAGATGATAGAGGCATGTATCTATAATCAATCTTGATTTTTTTTTTTGCAGAACCAGGGATTGAATTTAGGTCTTTGTGCTTGCCAGGCAAGCACTTATTTTACTATCTCCCCAGCCTCTAAAATGTTGAATTTTATGGAGAAAAACATAGAACCCAACATTGTAGGCTGAGGATATATCTCAGTAATTGTAGTATATTTGCCTACTATGTGTGAGTTCTTGGGTTCAATCCTAGCACTGCAAAACTAAAACAGAACTGTTAGGGCTGGGGAGATAGCTCAGTGGAATAAGTGTTTGCCTGGCAAGTGCAAGGTCCTGAGTTTGATCCCTGTTACCACAAATAAATAAATAGGCAACAGAATGGTATTGCTGTTTCTCCCTCCCTTTGTCTTGCTCTCACCCCTGCCTCTTTCTCTCTCCCTTTTTTCTCCCCCTCCCTCTTCTCTCCTCCCTCCTTGTTTTCCTTCCTCCCTCCCTCCTTCCTTGCTTCCCTCCCCTCCTTCTTCCTTTTCTGCAATTGAACTTAGGGGCTCAAACATACTGAGAATGTGCTCTACCAATGTAGTATGTCTTACAGCTCCTTTGTCTCTATTTTCTCATAAAGGTTATAGAAATGATTAGTATATTTAGTTTGTATAAAAATTTCTTTTTTTTTTTTTTTTTTTTTTTTTTTTTTTTTTTTTTTTTTTTTTTTTTTTTTCTTTTTTTTTTTTGCAGGACCGGGGTTCAAACATGACCTTGCACTTGCTAGGCTGGCACTTATGTCATGGAGCTATCCTCCTAGCGCCTTGTATAAAAATTTAGATCATTATTTTTTAAGTCTTATAGGCAAGTTAATATTGTTTCTCTTAGCTAATATGGAATTGAATTTTGATGTTTAGAGACTACTTCTGAGTATATTTAAAATTTTGCAATATTGTTTTTAATAAAATGCTATGAATAATTATTTTATCACAGTTTACATAAGTATCCCTGAATCTATGTTTATAAATAAAGCATATTAAGTACCTTGTCAGTATCATTAGTGTCTTTGGAAAAGAAAATGTTTAGTCTTGCTACAAAGCAAGAAGGCAAAACATGTGGATAGGGAAAATGATATAGGTCTTGAAAATAGAAATTGCCCTTTGACTCTGAAAATTTTGTGTGACATAGGGAATTTCCAGGAGGCTTTCCCAGCTCTATCTTTCCAAATTGGTTTCAGAGGAACATAAATGTATATACTCTTTTTTATTTTTTATTTTTATTTTTTTTTAGAATTTTTTCTTTTTCTTTTTTTTTTTTTTTTTTTTTTTTTTTTTTTTTTTTTTTTTTTTTTTTTTTTTTTTTTTTTTTTTTTTTTTTTTTTTTTTTTTTTTTTTTTTTTTTTTTTTTTTTTCTTGTTTCAGAACTTTTGTTTGTCCATTTATTAATTTTGATGGCCGGCTCAGCCTGCCCTGAGGGCAGGGCTGGCACAGCATGTGGTGCCGGGGATTGAACCGCGGTCCCTGCAGTCGCCTAAGCTTTCCCAAGCAGGCGCTTTAGACCACTGAGCCATCCCGCCTGGCCCCTACTCTTTTTTATAACTAGAAGGTCATTTACTGACCTAAATTCAAGTGACAAATGTTCCATCCTGCATTGTAGAAATTCACTTATGTTCAAAGACCAGTTTTTATTTACTACTAAAGGAAATAGGCTTTATACTGTCTTTATTTGATTCATTACGTCCGTATCCTCATATTTGTTGGTCGTTATGTATTTTATCTGTACACTGAGATTTCTCTATTCTGCACATGAAGTGATTTAACCCTTTCATATCGTGTCTATTTAAATTGTTATTTTCTTAACATAGATATTGGGAAGAGGTCATCCTTAATCAATGATTATTAATTTTATCCCTCTCATACTTTTAAAATATGCCAAATTGTATTTTTTAATATATATTCATGCTATATATTTTCTTTCTCTTCTCCTGGGTATTTGGTCCATTCCTAAGATAATGTCATGTAGAGTTGAAGTTGGACACAACAGACTCTGGAAAATTTTATTTTAGTTAATACCATATGACATCACAAAAGATACAGGAAATAGCCTTCCATATTGTAACTGCCTTAGCCTCTGTTTCCTCAGTGCTGCTATTTTCTATTTCTCTAAAGCGCTGCTATTTAAGATCTTTCCCCTCATTTTTGCAGATCCTGTCATTTTGCCCACCCAACCCCCATCTTCTGTAGGAAATTGATAATCTGTGTCCTTCTGCTTCAGTTTTTTAACAAGTGGAACTGGCTGCTGAGAGAAATTGACCAGGTTCCTGTGATCCATGTCAGTTTCTCTGTTTAATCAATTTTTCTTTACCGGAGAAGCTGCTTTTAACAAAAAAAAAAAACAAACCCTGAAATTTCTACCACTTGCTGACTGCTGCCTGGCTTGTATCTGCTCTTCTAACCATATCCTTTTAGCTTTTTATTATAAACTTTCAAAAAATTTTGGCTTTCAGTTATTTCATTTGTACTATGGCATGAAGAGGTAATTATTGAAATTCATGAATCTTTATTGATTTCAGCTAATCTGAATACTTGAGCAATGCAATTTATGAAGCTGTTCCTATATTCAAAGAACAATGAGTGAAAGTCAAATTCTTTTCTAACTCTTGTTGACTTTGCAGGAAAAACCAACGAAAAGCACTTCTAATATACAGTACTTAAAATGGAATCATGCTGATATAAGGACACCCAGAACAAGAGAGTTATTTGTTATCCATTTTACAAAGATTTTTTTTTAAAAACATGTCCAGCACTGTTATACTTAGATATAAAATATAATTTGTCTCCACATCATAGATGAATTTCAGTAGCCAAGTTAATGAAAAGATGGGGCTATAAAAACAGATGAGAATATTTACAAAACAGGATGCATTTGGAATATCTTAGTGCATTACATCAAGGTGTTTAGAATAATGATGTTACATATATTTTAAATAGGATTATTATAGGAAGAAAGAATAATTTGTCCTTCAGCTTTGTAGTGAGATTATATGATGGATAAGGCACCAAACCATATTTTGTAAATACATTGATACCTCAGTGTGGCCCATTAATTGGTTCCAGAAACAAAGAGTGCCACATATAATGAGTACCAAGTAAATTGTTTTGGTTGGAAATGGTGTGGATTCATGAGGCAATTGACAGTGACAAGTTCTAAGTTACCCTTTAAGTACAGTATCCCTGGCAAAAGTTGCCACATAAAATGCCTTCAGTTTCAAAATTCATGAGTTTAAAAACAATTGAGTACCAAGGCATAACTATAAGTAGCTCTGTGGTGTATCACTGAGTGTTCTCTGAAATTGAAAAAAGTTCAGACTGCAGTTTGATCCCCATCACCACATGCTGTACCAGCCCTACCCCCAGGGCTGAGCTGGCTAGAAAAAAAAAAAAAAAGACAATCTTCTTATAGGGC
>PVJA010032266.1:0-24240 GCA_004027025.1 Myocastor coypus | reverse complement strand
AGGTGCTTAAACAACAATGCTAGGGCCGGGCGTGGTGGCGCACGCCTGTAATTCCAGCACTGGGGAGGCTGAGGCAGGAGGATTGGTGTGAGTTCGAGACTAGCCTGGGCTACAAAAGTGAGCTGAAGGCCAGCCTGAACTGCATAGCGAGACCCTGTCTCAAAAAAAAAAAAAAAAAAAGAAAACAATGCTAAGCCCCAGGCTCCCCTATCTTTTTATGTATTTGATACAGAGCCTCAGGGACTTGGAGTGATCCTCCTGTTTGCAGCCTCCCTAGTGCTGGGACCACAGGCATGCACCACTGTGCCTCTCTAATGTTTAAATGGTTCTCTGCAATCCACTATCCCATTAATAACACTTTGTGATTTAGAGAAACTGCTATCTCCATTTTACAGATGAGAAGATGGAGGTCCCGTGAGGGAAAAGCACAGCCCCTGGCGCACTGGAGCCTCTGAGTAGGCAGGCTACGTAAGTTCAGCTATGCAGCTGGCTTTAACAATTGCCAGGTGAACGAGACAGCCCTTGAATTTACTGGCTGAATTTGTCTGCTGCAGGCATTAGAGTGTCGTGGATGCCAGCAAGCATTTTACACCAAACCACACCCCTCAGCCCCTTGCTTACTCTATAGATGCTATTGGCAGTGTACTGAGTTTAGATTGGTTTAACATTTTACACTTTTAAGTTCCTGCTTGATACCTTGGTGGCTCTGCATCGTTTCTGTGGACTTGGTAGGGGAGGTGTCACCCTATCTTGACACAAATCAGGCCCTGCAGAGCTGACTGATGGAGGCACAGACTGCTGCAGAGGAACAAAGGACTTATTGAGGTGGAACATGAAGCCCTTGTCGGACACAGGTTGGACCTGCCACTATGGCAGAGCCTCGACCCTGATAAAGACTGCTCTTCCTCATGCCAGCAATTGTGTTAATTAACTGCTTCTGTTTCCCATTAGCCGGGAGCATAATGGCCAATTGACAGATGGATGGGCCCAGACAGAAGGGGGAATCCAGACAAAGGGTCTGCCCTCTCTTGCTTGTGCACTCGGCTGGCTTGCTGGGCCATGCTTGTGGGTAGGGTCACAAAAGAGTCAGGCCCGGAGCCACCCCTTTGACACCTCCTGGTGCTGGGCACAAAGTGGTATGGTGCCTCTCATGTTAATTGCTAACTCAGGTGCCAGGCAGTAGCCTGAGCACCAAATATTTATCTGATTTAGTCATACAGTCTGCAGAATGAGCTGGTAACACTGGGACTAGCATTAATATTCCCCTACTATAGGGCCTGGCGGGATGGCTCAGTGGTCTAAAGCGCCTGCTTGGGAAAGCTTGGGCGGCTTCAGGGACCGCAGTTCAATCCCCAGCACCACATGCTGTGCCAGCCCTGCCCTCAGGGCGGGCTGAGCCAGCCATGAAAATGAGTGAATAAACAAATAAAGGTTCTGAAACAAGAAAAAATAAATAAAATAAAAAATTCTTAAAAAAAAATTCCCCTACTATAGATATAATAATGAGGCATGGAGATCACACTTCAGAAAATACTGGAATTTTTTCACTCTGTTAGGGCACAGCTTCTGAATATTGTTTTCCATAAACACTGTCCCAAAGATTTTATTATATTATATATCTATGAAAATAAGTTTTTGAGTTACTGGGGGTTAAAGCCAGACCTTCCACACTGAGGTACACCCAGCCCCCTTTTTGTGCTTTTTGTTTTTTATTTTTGTACCGGGAATTGAACTCAGGACCTTGTGCTTGCCAGGCAGGCACTTGTGCCACTGAGCCATATCCCAGGCCCTACTTTTTCTTTTTCTTTTCTTTCTTTCTTTCTTTCTTTCTTTTTTTTTTTTTTGTGGAATCGGGGATTGAACTAAGGACTTTCCTTGTGCTTGCCAGGTAGGCACTTGTGCCCCTGAGCTATCCCCCTGGCCGCCTTACTTTTTATTTCTGACATGAGTTCTTGCTAATTTGCCCAGATCTGGCTAACACTTTTTTTTTTTTTTTGGTTGACTCAGGCTGTCTTATGGATGGCTCTGGGGATTGAACTGCCAACCCCTGTACCTGACTGGTATTGCTGGCATAAGCGTGTAAACCACTGAGCTAACTTGAAAGCCCCTATTGGTTAACATTTTTTCTTAAAGGTTGTTTCTTGGATTGAAATAAAAAGAAATGACGACAGCCATGAAAAGTAGAGAAAACTTTGTACATGCTCTGAAGGAAAGAGTCTTCCTAGTTGAGCACCCCAGTGCTCACTTCTAGTCCCAGAACTCAGGAGGCTGAGGCAGGAGGATGACTGTGAGCTTAAGGCCAGCCTGGGCTACATAGTGAGCTTGAGGCCAGTTCAAGGCCACTACATAGTGAAATCCTGTGTTTAAAAATAAAAAACAAAATAAAACAGCCAAAAAAAGAGTGTTGTTTTATCCCAGAGAGAGGAAAATCAGCAACATGGCTTTAGAGGTGACCTTGAATCAGGGAGTGTATTTAAACATATGTGATAGGGGCTGGGATAATTTGGACTGAGGGTCCAGGATGAGCCAAGAATGAATGTGGAAATATCCAGGGGGCGAGTGAACTGCAATCAGGTTATGCTGCTTCCTGCTGTGGGGGATGGGAGACTGGGCTGAGTTCAGAGAGCAGGGAGCCTTGAACGACTGGAAAGAAACCCACATTTGATCTTATGGGTGCCAAGGAACCAGAGGGGGCTTCTGTGGTGCATGAGAACTCTCCACACCCAAGTCATGTCCTGAATCAAAAGCTTATCTGTTCTCAGTGTCCCTGGAATCTTACCCCTCTCTTTCCTCCCTAATCGCGTTAGAGCACCAGCTGGCCCCTTAATGCCCCCGAACTTTCACTTAACAGCTCCATCTTCAAAGGAGAACGTGCCCAAAGCCCTCTTGATCCAAACCCGTCTGCTCTCACAACCCCCCCCCCCCGGCTCCTGTCTTCTCTGGGAGGCATCTGAATAGTGCAGTAGCATGGTGTCCGGGTGTCCAGTGTGGAGGGTGGGTCAGACAGGAGGGCATCTCAAGACACTGCCTTGAGAACCAGCCAGTTAAACTAAGGAATAACGATGACCCCTGACAGGGACGGAGCACTTTGGGAGTGTCCAAAGCCAGCAGGAACTTCTACAGTCCAAATCCCTCAACTGGGATCCAGACCTTGAACTTAGAGGTTTGGACAGGTGGAACAACTGTCTTCCTACCCCACACAGCTAGTAAGTGGCTTAAGAAACAGAAGACCTAGTTAGATAGCAGGTCCACCCACTGTAAGGCACTCTCCAGAAGGGTTGCTCACTTTCTCCTGCCTGTTAACTGTCAGCTCTCTACTACTGGCCTTCAGTTCAGTACCACGGACAGCTCCCCAGGTTATGCAGGGGTCGTGGTGGACCTCCAGCTTGTTACAGACCTTTGCCTGAACTATGGAGCTTGGTATGCTTTCTTTCTTTCTTTCTGTCTCTTTGTCTTTCCTTCTTTCTTTTTTTCTTTTTCAGGGGCAGGGTACTGGGGTTTGGGCCAAGGACTTTATGATGAGCTAGATCCTCAGCTCTTTATTTTATTTTTAATTTCTGAGATGGATTTTGCTAAGTTTCTAGATTGTCCAGGATGGGTTTGAACTTGCAATCCTCCTACTTCAGCCTCCCAGATTTCTGGGATAACAGGCATAAGTTACCATCCCTACATGCTTGGAGTACTATTTTTTTAAAAAAAGAATTTTATTTTGTTTTATTTTCTTGTTTCAGAACTTTTGTTTGTTTGCTTATTTATTAATTTTTTATGGCCAGCTCAGCCTGCCCTCAGGGCAGGGCTGGCACAGCATGTGGTGCCGGGGATCGAACTGTGGTCCCTGCAGCTGCCTAAGCTTTCCTAAGCAGGTGCTTTAAACCACTGAGCCATCCTGCTGGGCCTGCTTGGAGAACTATTTTTAGGCCATATTAAGCTGCCTAAATTACAAGGAGTCTTCTGGTACAACTGTCTTATTGCATACACAAGGAAATAGAGGCCTTTGGGAAAACTGGGCAAGCCACACTATTCTAAGATCCAAGGATATACGCAAACAAAATTGACAATGATTCGCGTGCAACTGACATTCTAGTGGGGTCCAGGGTGCTGCTCAGCCTCCAGAGCATCTTGTCAAATTTTCTGTCAGATTTCCCTGACTATTGAGTCTTCCAGCCACAGCCTCTTCCAAGGAACCCTGCATGACTGAGCACTCTTTGTGCCCATCAGTTCCTCCTTGAACATGCAGGGGACCTGAAGAGAGCACCACTCCAGTGCTGGGTTGCTTCTTCCTGTGAGGGGTTGTCAGTAAGTCCCAGTTGCAGGTTACAAGCTTGTGTTTCAATCTAGAGCGCAGGAACCACTCCTCCTCTCCTCTGTCCATGGCATATTTCGCAAGGGGTTCTGGTTCCTAGATATGTCTTTCACTCATTTGATCACTCATTCACATAAAAAGGAGATCAGGCTAAGAGAAAAGCCTGGGAGTCTTGTGCTGACAAGGGAGCATTCCAGCTGGGAATGGATGGGAGAAGAGGAAAGGAAAGCCTTGGGCAGAGACCTGGGGACACATGGGACTTCAGGGAAAGCTGAAATAAGGACTGTACATTGGAAGCCAGGAGGGAAGGTGGGTTTCCAGAGTGGAAAGACTAGGGGTTCACATGCCAGAGAGAGGCCAGGGCCCACAGAGAAGCCACAGGCATGGTAGAGAGGGCTCAGGAGGCTGAGAGTTCTCGCAGCTGTGGAGGAGAAGCCAGATCTGTGTGGCTCACAGAAGCAGAGGCGATGAGTGCCACACACCCTTTGTAGGAATGGAAGAAAAATGTGGTTTGGTGGCCGGAGGAGGGGATAGAGCTGAGAGAGACAGAGAAATGCTTTCTGTAGGAGAGGAAGCAGAAGAAGAAATGTGGACTTGAGCTGGAGGGGGTGTGCCTGTCATTGCATACCCCAGGAAGACGGAAAAGGTAGAATCGACTCACAGTGGATGAGAGCAAGGGAGGGAGGTTTTCCGGGGGAAGCCTGAGTTTAAGTGAGTAGATCAGAAGGCCACATCCTCCTTGGTCTGGGGTGGTTTGGGTAGCCAGCTGGGGGGCAGTGTGGCGGTCAGCAGGATGGAGAAGAGAGGCGAAGTGCAGGCCCTGCTTTTGTGGGAAGCTAACCAGGTCCACAAAGAGGAGGATTGGTATGGAAGTTGTTGAAGGGTGCTGGGTGGCTGAAGAGGAAGAGTGATGGTGGCCAGCCCTAGACTTTCACTTCATGTCCAGAGAAGGAGAGAGACCTGCCAGGCTGAGACTGGATCCCAGAGTCACCTATGAGGCTCCCACCAAGCTTAAGGCTGTTTCTGATTTGCTCCTCTGCTGGCCAGAGAGAGGAGGTTTATGAGGGGTGCTTGGATAATATACTGATGATACCTCAGGATTACATCGGGGGTCTACCTTTCTTCATGGAGGTTTGTCTCTTCCTACATGCTGCTGGCTCTTAAGGTGGCCACAACAGGACACTCACTTGGAAGGTTGTTTATCTATTTTTCTGAAACAGGATCTCTCTGTGTAGTTCAGGCTCACTGTACAGCCCTACCTGACCTGGAACTCACAGAAAGCCCCCTGCCTCAGCCTCCTGAGCGCTGGGATTATAGGCCTATACCACCATGCATGGCTTTTTTTTTATTTTTTTGTAGGACTGGGGTTCGAACTCACGACCTTGCACTTGCCAGACAGGCGCTGTGCCATGGAGCTGTTGCCCTGGCCCCCTGTGCACGGCTTTTTATTGGCTTGGTTTTGTGGAGTAAAGGTGGGCAGGGGCCTGGGTCCTTAGCAAGATGCCTGCTCCCTAAACTAGTCCCAGTGCAGAGAGAAAGGCAGTAGCTTTTGCCCTGACCTCTCACTGAGGATCAGTTTTACTTTCAGCCAGAGAAGCATGGGATGTGGATGCTGGGAAGTACCGAGGCTGAGCAAGGGGAGGCTTTGTGGGTGGATCCAGCGGTCCTCCAGGGGCACACAGCCCATAGTGTGGGCTGGGCCAGCCCTCCAGCACTGGGCCCTGCAGACACAACCGGCACCTCCTGCGCAATCCCCCGCCTCCCCCCATGCAGCCTGCTCCATTTCTGCTGGATTCTGAGTGCCGTGCAGCCCTGCTCTGATCTGAAGCAAAATCGGCCTCTTTGTGCCTTTTCTGTTTGACCAAATCCCCCCTGGAGAATCAGAGCTCATTGCTGCTCTGGTCTTGTGACAGGTGCAGAGATGTGCTCTCCACAGGGCCCACATCCACTCTACCTGCCAAGTCTTTGACTGTGACAGCAATGACACTGGTCTGTGTGCTCCTACCTTCCACGCCTCAGGAGCCCACTGGACAGGAGGAAATAGCTACGGCCCAGAGTGGCTTGTCAGGGGTCATATTGCCATGAGTAGCAATGGTGAGGGTCCCTGATCAGCAGCCTTGAGCTGAGATCTGTGTGCTCCCGCAGCCCCTCCTGTCTCCAAGCCACAGGAGGAATCTGGGCTGGGCATCAGTAAGTCCTTGGTGCTGCCAAGATGTCCCTGTTGTGTCCCCACCCCCATGCCAAGCCAGTTCCAGCTCCAGCCCCAGCCCCAGCCCCAGCCCCAGCCCCAGCTGCCTGATGGCGCTCCTGAGCAGGCCCTAGCCTGCCCACCCCAGGTGAGCACTCACATGTGGGCCCCCGGCCGGTCCTCCCTGGTGAGTACTCCCTCCTTCTCCATCAGCATCTGCCGGAAGGTCCCAACCTTCTGCTGAATCTCCTCCTCTGAGTACCTGTGGGGCGAAGCAAGTGAGAAGGCTGCTCTCCTGGGTTCAGATCCTCGCACCTGACTGGCCCAAGCCCAGTCCAGCTGTGCCCAGCCCCCACCCCACCCCCTGGGTCATAAGCACAGACCCTGGATGGCTATAGCTTGCCTGAAGTTACAGAATCCAGCCAGGCCCTGACACTGAGGAAATTCCAGGGCTGTCCATTCCACAGCAGAGCAGTCAACCCCTGCTCCCACCCACCAACCAGACAAAAGAGAGAATTAAAAAGAATGAGGTTCTAGGCTTCTCTTAGCACTTGTAGTCCCAGCTACTTAGAAGGCTGAGGCATGATGATCTCTCTGGGCCAGAGAAGTGGGAAGAGATAGGCCAGGTGTAGGTCTGTCTCTGTGTCTCTCTCTGTCTCTCCATCTCTGTGTGTGTCTCTCTCTATGTCTCTGTCTCTCCTGTCTCTGTCTGTCTGTCTGTCTGTCTGTCTGTCTGTCTCTAGTACTGGGAATCAAACCCAGCGTCTTTGCACTGAGCTACAACCCCAGCCCCTTATTTTTACTTTGCTTTGGGATCAGCTCTTTCTAAGGCACTAAACTGCACAGGCTAGGCAACTTGTGCTCCTGCTGCTTCAGCCTCCCGCAGTGCTGGGATTACAGGCCTGGGTCAGCCTAGTCAGCGCCAGATGTCTCGAGGCATTCTTCAGAAGTGAGAGTCTTGGCTTTGACACAGAAGCAGTCTTTTCTGCTTTTCTGCCTCATTGATGTCTGATCCTCACAGCCGCCTTGGGAGGTCCTCAGAGTATGGGTATCCTGGCAAGCTCCACGCTGCCAAGTGGCCTGCCCTCTGCTGCTGGCCTGGGGGTGGGTGGGAGAAGTCTGGGCCTCCGATGGGAGCTTTCACCTTCTCTGCTGTGTTCTTCATTCCCTATGCCCAGTCTCAGGGAAGGCACACAGAACTGTCTACACCCTAATTCTGCCACCATGCTGTGGGGCAGTCATTATCCTTTCTCAGGATGGCACTGTGACAGCTACTTTCCTGGTTTCCCAGTCCCTCCAGGGCCACACCCTCTGTCCCACCCCAAGGGCTTTCACACACACAGCCTTTTCTGTGTCTGATGCATACAGGTGTCTAGCAGCTGTTGCTAAATGACCACCCCAGTGGGGGCGGTTTGCAGGTCACTGTTCTGGGCAGAAAGCACGATGCCAGAGTAGGGACACCAGGGGCTGTCCTCCTATCTTGTCTCTGCCTTGCACACCTTCTGAGGCTTATCCAGCCTTTCCCTCTGAGTCTGTCCATGAAATAAATCATTCTTTTGCTGTGTATGGCAGCTCATCTCTTTTCGATCTTTTCCTTTATTAATCCAGCAAACATTTACAGGAGAGAAATTCAAGTTTTTTAATTTAAAATTTTATTTATTTATTTATTTATTTATTTATTTGATACAGGGTCTCAGGACACAGTTCAGACTCACAGTGATTTTCTTGCCTCAGCCTTCCCAGTGCTGGGATTACATGTGTGTACCACAATGCCCAGTTTTAGTGACCAGCACAGCATGCAGTATCGGGGACCGAACTTGGGTCCTTGTTCTTCCCAGGCAGGCAGTTAGACTGCCACGCTATCTACCTAGCTTAGTTTTTTTTTTAAAGTCTCCCTAACATAGTTCAGGCTGGCCTCAAACTCATAGCAAACCTCTCACCTCAGCCTCTGTAGTGGTGGGATTACAGGCATGAATCACCACACTGGGCAGAAATTCTTTTTTTTCTTTTTTTTTTTTTGGCTTTTTGAGACAGGGTCTCACTGTGCAGTTCAGGCTGGCTTTGAGCTCACTTTTGTAGCCCAGGCTGGTCTCGAACTCGCAGCAATCCTCCTGCCTCAGCCTCCCAAGTGCTGGGATTACAGGTGTGAGCCACCACGCCCGGCTCTTTTTTTCTTTCTAAATGTATGTATTTGGTGCTGCTATGCAGCTTGGACTTGAAATGATCGTCCTGTTTCAGCTTCCCCAATGCTGGGATTACAGGTATGTGCCACCACACCTGGCTTACAGCAGCAATTCTTTCTGAAAGCCTTAATTAAAAAACACATCCTTTGGCTCATAAGCTAACTTCCAGATTTATTGTGTGGAAATAATCATGGTGCCAGCACAAAGCTTTGTCTTATTGGATGTTGACAGCAAGATGGATACCTCTGACCAGGTCTGGTGCCAGCATTTGTGTTTCCACAGCAACCTATACCTCCTGGATCCCGGCAGGTGGTTCATGCTCTAGTAATTATCTGTTGACTTCTCTGTTTCCTGCACTGGCTCAGAGCTCCCTGAGGGCAGGAGCCTTCTGTTGGGTTCACTGTGGCATCTCCAGTGACTGGCATCTACATTATGGCATCCAGAATTTTTTTTGACAAATGACTGGCTGGTGATGGAGAGGCCCTGGAGAGTCTAGAGGTTGGATTTTCACTTCAGAAAGATGGCTCTGGTTGGTGTGTGGCTGGAGAGAGGGACCTGGGAGCGAGGAGGCTGGCATGGAGATGGAGCTCTGTTGGGGTTGAGGTAGGAGATGTTGAGTCAGAGCTGGAGTGTGGCTCTGAAAGCAGAGGGCACAGAATGGACAAGACTACCCAGGAGGAACCGTGCTGGGGTATGGTCCACTGGGCCACGTGGGGATTTGGGTGGGAGCCGCAGATACTTCCTGACCTGGGTCCCTGCTTTCTGATGCTCTGCAGGTTTAGCCTCCTGCACAGCCAGTGTCACCAAGTTCATCATGGTCCACTCAGCCCCTGTCTGGCCTCTGTCTTGGGTATTCCTTGGCTGCTGCTGGCCTGGTTGCCCTTTGGGCAGCCCAGACCCCTTAGTCTGTTGACTTGGCCCATGCCCAGGAAGAGCAGCGGAAGTACAGAGCAACTGCTCCTGTGTCACTTTCTCCCAGGGCGTTAGCCTGTCACTGTCACCTATGCAGAGACAAACACAGTGCAGGCCCTTTTACAGCCCCCAGCCCTGCATTATAGGGCTGCAAGGGGGACCAGCTGCTGGTCACCTAGATGGGGCCTGGCTCAGGCGGAGCTGGCATAGAGACAGCCGAGGGCGAGGCTGGACTAGTACCCAGCAGCTTGGGAGGGGTCTCAGGCCAGAATCTCAGCTGTGCCTAGGTGTCCATGGAGTGCATGGTGGGTGGGAGCAAAGCCTGAAGATTACAATTTTGAGCCCAGGCTGCACAATTTAGCTAGAACCTGCCTCAAAATTAAAAGTGGTCTGAGGATGTTGGGGACATCCTGGGTTCAATCCCTAGTACTGGGGAAAAAAATAACTGGAGCAGCCCTGTGTATTAGGCAAGGGCTGGTCCCAGTCAGCACCTCCCAGGGAAGTCACCCAGCTCAGGCACTTGCCCGTTGAGGGTGGGGGCATTGGGTGGCCAAGAGAGAGAGAGAACACCTTTGGTTTCTCTTTTCTCTTCTCTTCTCTTCTCTTCTCTTCTCTTCTCTTCTCTTCTCTTCTCTTCTCGTCTCGTCTCGTCTCTTCTCTTCTCGTCTCGTCTCGTCCCGTCCCGTCCCGTCCCGTCCCGTCCCGTCCCTCCCCTCCCCTCTTCTCTTCTCCTCTCCTTTTCTCCCCTCTTTTCCCCTCCTATCCCTTCTTTTATCTTTTCCTCTTTTATCGTTTCTTCCTCCCTTCCTTCTTCCCTCTTCCTATTCTTTTCCTCCTTCCTTTCTTCTCTGCAGTACTGAGGATTGAAGCCAGGTCCTTTGCTCTAAACTGTATCCACAGCTCTTTTGAATAACAACGACGACGACAATGATGATGATGGTGATGACGATGACGACGATGATGATGATGATGGTGATGGTGATGACGATGACGACGATGATGATGACAGGATCTTGTCAAAAGTGTATCAGGTATGGGCTGGCAAGAGAGCTCAGTAGACTAAAGTTCCTCCTTAGGCAAGCTTAGGCAAGCACAGGGACTATGGTTCCACCCCAGTTACCACATGCCATGCCAGCTCTGCCCTCAGGGTGGGCTGAGCCAGTCACAGAGTCCAGCTGTTGGGCCCACTCCTATAATTCCACCACTGGGGAGGCTGAAAACAGGCAGATTGCTATGGGTCTGTGCTTAGTGAGACCCTGTAACAACCAAATACATTTTTTTAAAAAAGAGGGGCCCAGTGGGATGGCTCAGTGGTCTAAAGCACCTGCTTAGGGGGTGGCTGCAGGGACCGCGGTTCGATCCCCGGCACCACATGCTGCGCCAGCCCTGCCATCAGGGCAGGCTGAGCCGGCCATGAAAATAAATAAATAAACAAAAGTTCTGAAACAATAAAATAAAATAAAATAAAATTCTAAAAAATAAATAAGTAAATAAAATAAAATAATAAAAAAAAAGAGTGTACCAGGCAGTGGAGTGGGAGGAGACAGGGGGAAAGTCACAGTGTTTGTTTCCATGCCAGACTCCCAGCTCCAGTGGTTCCCATTGCCCAGGAAGGAAGGGGCTGGCAAAAGCCATTCTGCCTTGTGGGACGTCTTGGCTTACTCTCTGGGTGGGCGGGGGGTGGAGCAGAGGGAGCACTGCATTTTAAAAGGTCCCTGGAAGGAAAATACTCCATCTCCCCTGTCAGCATGGACCCAAGTTCTTTCTAGACAGTCCCTTTGGGCAGCAATGCCAAGCCTTTCAGAGCTTTCAATTGTGCAAACAGCCCACTGTGGCATGCGTGCCATGGTTATGACTCCCGTCTTATAGAGGAGCAACAGGGGGAGGAAAAGGCTCCAGGGTCCACTCCTGACTAGCAGCAGAGCCTTGCCCTGTCCCCCAGCCCCAAGGGTGATGGCCACCTCCACATGGATGCTGCCTGGGAAGGTGACTTCAAGTGCAGCATCAATCACCAATGAATTAGTTGGCTTTCCATCACTATTAAGGAGAGAGATTGCTTTTTAATGGGACCAAAGAGTGTGTGTTCCTGGGACTAGCGGGAATATTTGTCAAATGCCTGAGAACCTGGTAAATAAATGGGAACCAACCAATGTTTCTAGAAATGATTTTAATAGCTGGAGTTTGTAAAGGAGCAAGAGGCCCTGGTGTTTATGGAGCGCTCTATGGGGACTGGACTGGCCTTGCTGTGACTTTGTCCTTCAGAACCGCCCTGGAAAGCAGTGTGCCAATCGTGCAGGTGAGGAAACTGGTTTGATCGAGGTCAAATTAGAGCTGTGAGTCTGGATCATAGTGTTGAAGAGTGGCTGCGCTCCACTGACCAGATGGCTGCCGAGGGAGCTGGCTGTCCCTGAGCCTCCATATCTTCTCTCTGAGCTCTACAGAGATGCTAGCCCAGGAGGGTTGGTGACAGCACAGGTGTGACTGGAAAGGATTCTGCTGGCTTCAGGCTGCCTGGCTTCTATGGGGCTTCCAAGCCCATCTCAGGCAAAGGCTGCTTCTGGGAAGGTCCTGCTTTCTGCCTTGACAGCCACAGCAGCTGGCCCATGCATTCCAAGGCACTCAAGGCAGGTGCAAAGGGGTCCTGGGACTCCAGCTTCCCCCAGGGTGGCACAGGGGGGAATGGAAGCCTCTGTTCTCTGCTTCTCTGTTTCCAAATACTTGAGTGAGGGGATGTGATAGCTGTGAGGTCCCTAAACCTCTACTGCGGATGTGTGGTCTGTGTGGCTGGAGATGCCCCTGGGCTGCAGCTTCTCCCTGGGGCAAACTCTTATGCATCCTCAGGGACTACAGAGATGTTTTCTCTTCCCCCATACATCTCAGAATCTCTCCCCTGAGCTGCTGAAGTGCTCACCTGTCTTGTTCTTCAGCCAAGATTCTAATCTGTCCGTGTGTGTGTGTGTGTGTGTGTGTGTGTGTGTGTGGCAGAACCAGGGATTGAACTCAGGCCCTTGTGCACCAGGCAAGTGCTTATTCTACTGAGCTATCTCCTCAGCCCCTCCAATCTGTCTTGTGGTAAATGCTAACATGCTTTTGTAGGTCTGAGCTGGTGTGTGTGCAAGGGCGTCTTTGAGGACAGGAAGTGACTCCAGCTGGGCTCTGAGCCCAGCCTGAGACTTCTTTGGTTACAGTCAGCCTTGGCACATGGGCTGTCTCAGGGTTGTAGTATTGACATGTCAGCTCCATCCACCCATTTTATAGATGGGGAAATTGAGGCCTTGAGTTGTCATTGGTTTTTTTTTTTCCAGCCCCTGCAGTTGCCTAAGCTTTCCTAAGCAGGTGCTTTATTTTTTTATTTTTTTATTTTTTTAAAATTTTATTTATTTTTTTTCTTGTTTCAGAACTTTTGTTTGTTTATTTTTTATTTTTTTTTTATTTTTATTTTTTTTTTAATTTTTGAGACAGGGTCTCACTGTGCAGTTCAGGCTGGCCTTGAGCTCACTTTTGTAGCGCAGGCTGGTCTCGAACTCACAACGATCCTCCTGCCTCAGCCTCCCAAGTGCTGGGATTACAGGTGTGAGCCACCACGCCCGGCTCTTGTTTGTTTATTTTTATGGCTGGCTCAGCCTGCCCTGAGGGCAGGGCTGGCGCAGCATGTAGTTCCTGGGATCGAACCGTGGTCCCTGGAGCCGCCTAAGCTTTCCTAAGCAGGCTCTTTAGACCACTGAGCCATCCTGCCAGGCCCTAAACAGGTGCTTTAGACCACTGAACCATCTTGCTGGCCAGCAAGGATAGTCTATAAATGTTAATTTTGATAAAGCAAGATCCCTTCCCCACAGAGTAAGCATATAGGTCCAGGCCTCACATTCAGGAAGCTCTGTTTTTTTTTTGAAATAGGGTCTTATTACTTCATTATTGCAGACCAGCTTTAACCTTGCAGCGAGCTTCCTGCCTCAGCCTCCCGAGTGGTGGTATTACACGCCTGAACCACTACCCCTGAGTAGGAAGCTCATACTGCCACGACCAGACAGTGGTGACAAGGTGGCAGAGAACTTCCAATAAGCCACCAGGGACAGCTTTGTGTCTGTGTGTGGTACTGGGGACTGGACCTAAGACCTTCACACTAAGCTACATGCCCCACTCTTCTTCAATTTTGGGACAGGCTCTCACTAAATCGCTAAGTTGCCCAGGTGGGGCTCGAACTTGTGATCCTACTGCCTCAGTCTTTGAGTGCCGAGATTTCAGTGGTCTGCACTGCCCCCAGTGGGGGATTGCCTTTTGAGGAAAACCAGCATCCAGAGAGGCCCGCCCGGCTCACGTTGTTCTCAGCGAGAGAAGGGCCGCGTGGGTCCTTAGTCCTTGAGGCTGCCAAGCGGCCAGAGCCCAGGGCCCCGGGACTCGTGCCCAGCCAGCCACCGCTAACTCCAGACCAGCTCCTGGTGAAGCCTAATCATCCTCTCGTCATTGATGTTTTGATGCCTCTTTTCACCATGGAGCTGGATATTTCTGAAGGGTGAGCACTATGTTTCCGTAGCTTCTGAGAATCAGAGCCTAGGAGCTTGACAGAGAGCAGGGGTTCAAAGACTGCTTGAAAATAAAGGCTGAATAATGAATGGAGTATTTTTTGTTGCGGTACTGGGGATTGAACTCAGGACCTTGTGCTTGGCTGAATAATGAGGAATGAAAGGTGGGCTGGACTTTCAATAGTTCCACCCAGCTGGTCCAGATCCCGCCCCTTGCCTGGACCAGGCTTCTAGGTCTCTTTGGTGGCCTCATTCTGCTCAAGTCATGCCCACCGAGGGCAGACCACGCCCCCCCCCCGCACCCCGCCACGCCCCCTCGCTCACCCCTGCTCCTCCATCATCTCCTGCAGCTCCATGCACTTGAGCTCCACGCGCCTCTTGCGCTCATGGTCCAGGATCTCGCGGTGTGCGCGCTTCACCAGGCCCGGCTCCGCGGCGCGCAGCTCCTCCTCCGGCCGCGGCCAGGTCGCAGACGAGGCTCCGGGCTGCGGGAAGCCGTTGGCCGCGTCGGGCGGGGACGGCGTGCCAGCCGCCCCGTTGTTCACGGTGGAGGACATGGCAGCTGGCCCTCGGTGGCCCTGCGGGACAGACACAGAGGCGGGAGGGTCACTTCCTCGCTACTCGCTAAGCTCCTCTCTGCGAGAGCTAATCCTAGGGCTCGGAGGGCCGTTCCTGGCTCTAATCTGCTTCCTTTTAGGCTCGGGGAGGGAGTTAGGTGACTAGACTGAACCTCGGGTCACACTTCAGCCCTGGAAGCAGCTGGATCCTGGGAGCCTCGCTACACTCTAGCTCCCCAGCCAACCAATACCTGTCTGGAGTCCCTTCAGCGCAAGCTCCCCTCCCCACATTGTCCTGGTTCTGTCCCAGTGGTATCACAGACCACTGGTGTTTGTACTTTCCAATCTGCACCCTATAAAGATAGTTGGGGCTATCTCCAAGTTCTACTCCCTTCTTCCTGGATGCTGTTTTGAGTTCCTATTTCCATTTCACTTCTCCAAAGCCAGCCTTCTAGTTGGGGGGTCTCATCCAGATTGAGGCCCAGAGAACTGTCCCCTCCTTTGTTCTGGAAATACTGCTTCTAATGATGTGACCAAGAGTGACATTGCATTAACTCCAGGCAGCCCCATCTCCTGTAGGACTGGAGTGGAGTGGAGTTAAAAGCCTTGATTCTGTGTTAGGTCCAAAATAGAGCAGGCGCCTGTATACACAGACACACAAACACACATACACACACAGACGCACACACAGACAGACAGACAGACAGACAGACAGACACACACACACACACACACACACACACCACACACGCCTCTATCTTACCAGAGGGGAGGCACCTCCTGAGCTATTTATTTCCTTTTCCCTTCTTCAAGTCTCTGCTAGTTGCTAAGCAACAGGGAGGCCTCATTCCCAGGGAGTGGGATGGGAGGGAGGGCAGGGGAGGAAGGAAGTAGAAAGAGAGGGGATTGGGCCTGCCAGATGGGGTCTTCCCAGCAACACTCTCCCAGCAGCCCCCTCCCCAGGCACCCTCCCCTGCTGGCCTCAGAGTGATGGGATAGGGAGCCATCAGAGCCGCAGGAGCTGGAAGGCAGAGAGGACAGCCAGGGCACACTGAAGAGGCCTCGCAGGACCTGGGCGGCTGTGATGGAGACACAAGCTTCTCTCAGCTCTTCCCTTCCAGCACCTGCATTAGGTCTCGGCCAGGCTCTCCAGCTCCTTGCTGCGTGATCCCGAGGATTTCACTGCCCCTCTCTGATGCCTGATTGTAGCTGGGAGCATCACTCAGCCTCCTCAGGAGAGGAGGTTTCTGGGGGCTGAGAGCCTGCAGCTGTTCTCCTACTCTCTCTTACCCCAAGCCCCACTAGTTTCCTGCTCTGTCCTGTACCCCACTTCCAGCAGATCTTCTCCTGGAGTAGCCCACAAACGTCACCCACGTGCTATGTCCCAAACCAAGCTCTGGGAGCCCACTGTGCCAGGCTGTGAGTGACCCCTCCATCTGGTGGTCACCTGAGCCACAGGCTTGTGGCTTGGAGTACTTGTCGCCTCTGTCTGCTGCCTCAGTGTCCCCCTAGGCCTAGCTGCCCTCAGACTGTCATTCTTCATCAGCAACCTGGCAGACCATCCCAGGAGCACACCAGACCGTGCTGTGCCCCGAGTCAGCTCCAGTGACTTCCTGTCACCTTGGCTTACCGTTGCCACCCTGGGCCGGCCTCGCCCTTGCCACTTTGGTCCTCCCCCCTCTCCACCCATCCAGTCCGCTTGCTGCTGCTTCTTCTCCCAGGATGCTCTTCACCTGGCTCCCGCTGTCCTCAGAATCACCCCTCAAAGGCATGGTTCCCTTCCAGAAACCCCCCTTACTCTCACCCTGTCACGAGCTCTGCCACTTATGCCAGCACTGCAGGTTCACTGTCTGGCTCCCCTGGGTGGAAGGGAGTTTAGATTTCCACTCTAGTGGCAGTCAAGTGCCTAACACGCGGGGAACTGGAACCAATCAGAGAATTGCGAAGGGAGGTTGAGGGAGAACACAGGGCCGAGTCAGTGTGGCCCCAGGGCCCTTTTGCTGTCTGAAACCCTCATCCCATCCCCCATGTCACTGCCAGTACTTTAGGAACTGGGGATAGAACCCAGGTCTCAGGCATGCCAGGCCGGCACTTGCCATGGAGCCCACCCCTTTCAACCCTCATTCTGCCCCGTCCTGAGCCAACCTCCAGCCTCCCATATTTCCCAACATGGTTCCTGCTGACTGGAATTTATCTCTTTTTCCTCTTCTCCACTGAAGGAGTTTCAGAATCCTTCAGGCTCAGCCCAGATGTTACCTCCCCTGGGAAGTCTTTCTTCTTTCAGGAAGTTTGATTTATTTCCTCTTAGTGTCCCCATAGCTTCCCCCCTCCCCCTTTAGTGATAGAGATCGAACCTAGGGGCTTTTTTTTTTTTTTTTTTTTTTTTTTTTTTTTTTTTTTTTTTTTTTTTTTTTTTTTTTCCAGGACCGGGGTTTGAACTCACTACCTTGTACTTGCCAGGAAGGCACTTGTGCCATGGAGCTATCTCCCTGGCCCCAAACCTACATCATTTGTACTCAGCTATATCCTCTGCCATTCTTCTTATTTTGAGTTAGGGTCTCGTTGACTCACCAAGCTGCCCAAATGGGGCTTGAACTGAAAACCTCCTGCCTCAGCCTCCCAGAGTATGAGGAGGGCCATCACACCAGGCTTCTCACACCTTCTGCCCACATCTCTGATACGATCTTTAGATCCCTAGGTTCATCTTATTTACTCTGACTCTGGTTCCTGACTGTGAGTTCCTTTCAAGGAGGGGCTGAGCCACGGCTTAATCCAGCCCTTCTAGGCCAACCCCACGAGCGGGTGATGAAGTGGGTGCTGAGGCTCTAGCCCTTGAAGCTGCTCCCCGCATCTTCCCTCTGACCCCACCTACAACATGATCCAAGCTCCCAGAGAGCAGAGAAAGCTGGGGGTGTATTCTGAAAGCACTTGAATTTCCAAACCCTGTGCAAGTTTATTCTCAGCAGAGGAGAGGCCAGGTGACATTGCTAGGCTGCTGAGAGTGATCTTGCTAATCTGAGGGCCAGGGAGTGTGGTGTGAGGCCAGCAGGGGTGGGTGCAGTCTGGATGTGACCTGCCACAAGCAGTGTCCACATGGTTCATCGGCTGTGGTACAGAGGCGCTGAGCTGGACCCTGAGGCAGAGGGAATGGATGATCCCTCAGCTTTAACAGCAGACACTGCACACACCGGGCCCACTACCCTCCAGGGCAAGAGCAGCCAGCTGCGGGTCCCTGTGTGTCTCCTCTGTGAGGCACCATTGTGAGACTTCACAAGGAGGAAGAGACTCTGGGCTGAGATACTGATACAGGCCAAGAGTCCTAAACTCCGAGTCCAAAGTCCCAAATGCTCTAAAATCTGAAGCTTTCTGAGTCTCAGTGCGACTCCACGGTGGAAAAGTCCACACTTGACCTCATGATATTGGCCTCAGGCAAAGCACAAGAGCATTAAAATGGTTCAACACTACTTACCCTAGGCTATGCATATAAGGTATGTATAAGAGATGATTGAATTTCATGTTGAGACTCAGGGTCCATCCTTAGACACTTCTCTTTGTCTATATTAGGAATTGAACCCAGGACCTCTGCACTGAGTTACATCTTTTCTTTTCTTTTTTTGAAACAGAATCTTCTTAAGTCACTAACTTGCCCATCCTGAGCTCAAATATGTGATCGACCTGCCTCAGCCTCCCAGAGTGCTAGGGATCACAGGTATGTGCCACCATGTCCAGCAACACCACACTGTGTGTGTATATATATATATATATATATATATATATATATATATATATGTATATCTGTCTTCGTTACTTTTCTATCATTGCTGGGACAAGTACCCGACACTCAAAGTGAAGGAGGGAAAGGTTTATTTAGCTCACAGTTTGTGGAGGTTTCAGTTCATATTCGGTCAGCTCCAAGGTTGAATGGCATGTGGCAGAGAGCAGCAGTTCATGGTGGTGGAACAGCAACAATGGTGACAGAGGCAACCGACCAACCAGGGGAGCAGAGAGCAACAACCTGAGTCTGTCTCTCTGTCTCTCTTTATATTACATCAGGCTCTCTGCCTTAGCCTACCCGCCTCAGGCCACGCCTATAATTCCCAACGGTACTCAGACCCATAATCCCACAGTACTAAAACAAATAATCCCAGTGCCTCATGAGTCAAGTCTCAAACTCTAGAAGTCCCCATGATTGCTTGAGGCTTTAGGGGGACAACTAGACATAAACCATAACAATCCCAAATTTGAATGCCTTTGAAATCAGAGACGCTTTTGAACTCAAGTGTTTTAGATAAGAGATACTCAACTGGAACTCCCCCCTCCAATGGTGCTGGAGATTGAACCTGGGGCCTTGTGTATGCAAGACCACTGGGCCACATCCCCAGCTCCTCAACCTGAGTCTTTGCTCTTTTTTTTTTTTTTTTCTTCAGTACCAAGGATTGAACTCAGGACCTTGTGCTTGCCAGGCAAGCACTTACTCCACTAAGCTATCTCTCCAGCTCTGAATCTTTTCCTTTTGTAATTGGTTAATAGAAGGACCTACATGCAAGAGATACCGATTCATAGGCCAATGTTGTATTAGATGTGAGTATTGAGTGGAGGCCCACAGGGCTCTGTCCTTCTTGTGCCTGGTCCAATACATTGACTGTTTGGAACAGTAATAGCCTGAGATCAGATTTGCCGAGGACACACTCAGGGAGAGCTCATCCATTTACAGCCAGAGTCTAAAAGGACACAACAGATGGGAAAAACGGAAAGAATCTAAGAAGATGAAAAAGGAAAGGGGTACATGCTGGAGCTGGGCCCCCAAAGTAACACTCTAAAATTAGAATGGAGTAGACATTGTCTAGAAGTCGTATATTTAGGAAGGATTTAGGGATTTTCAATGATCACAGACTCAATTTGAGTCAATATCATGGTGTAGCTACAGAAATGCAGTTTATCTTCAGCTCCATCAGCAAAAATACCAGGCCTGCAAGGGGGAGATTATAGGCATATACAGGTGGGCAGAATCCCTAGCTTCAAAAACTAGAAGGATGATAGAGGATTTAGGTCAAGGCTAGTTAGAGTAATTTTTTTTCCTGTACTGGGGATTGAACTCAGGACCTTTGTACTGGACTATATTGATAGCCTTTATTTTTATTCTATTTTATTTTTTTATGTATTTGGTACAGGGTCTCACTGCAGCTTGGACTTCTAGTGATCCTCCCAGTGCCGGGATTACAGGTGTGTGTCACCATGCCCAGACTTGGTGGCTGGCTCAGCAAATCCAGGGGCAGGGCCAGCATGGCATGTGGTGCTGGGAATCAAACCCAAGCCCTGCCCTTGCCTAGGCAGGTGTTTAGTCCACTGAGCAATCTCACAGGCCCTTCCATAGCCTTTATAATGAGATTTTATTGGTACATTGTAGATATACATAACAATGGACCACGACCTTCTTTCTTTCTTCTTTTTAATTTTGAGGCAGGAGTCTTGCTAAGTTTCTAAGTTACCCAGATGGGGCTCCAGCCTGCAGTCCTTCTGCCTCTGCTTCCTATGGCGCTGGGATGACAAGCTCGTACCATCACGCCTGGCTACCTGCTTGAAACTTCTGCTGAGGAGTTCATTAGAAGTAAAGATTTCTACTGAAGATTGCCAGATTTGACAAATAAAACTACGGGATGCCTAATTAAATTAAATTTGAATTTCATGAATTTCCTATTTGGGGCATACTTCTAAAAATTATTCATTGTTTATCTGAAATTCAAATTTAATTGGGTGTCCTATATTTTATATGTCAATCAATCTGTGATCCACCCTAGATCTATTGAGTTAAGATCTCTAGGGATGAGATCGTTAAAGTTCTACAAGTAATTATTTTCATTTTTTATTTTTATTTTGATACTATAGGTAATTCTGATGCAGAGTGAGGATGTAGTTTAGGCTGGCCTTGAGCTCATTATGTGGCCCAAACTGGCCTTGAACTTGTGGCACGTTCACAGCCTCTTTCTCAGCCTCGTGAGTGCTGCGCCATCATGCCAAGCTGATAATTTTCCTTCCCTTCCTTCCTTCCTTCCTTCCTTCCTTCCTTCCTTCCTTCCTTCCTTCCTTTTTTCTCTTTCTTTCTTTCTTTTTTTTTTTTTTTTGTCTTTTTGAGACAGGGTCTTGATATGCAGTTGAGGCTGGCCTTGAGCTCACTTTTGTAGCCCAGGCTGGTCTCGAACTCGCACCAATCCTCCTGCCTCAGCCTCCCGAGTGCTGTCTTTCTTTCTTTCTTTCTTTCGTTTTTTTCAAATAGGGTTTCACTATGTAATTCAGGCTGATCTTGAACTATGTAGCCAGGTTTGGACTTGAACTCACAGAGATCCTCCTGCCTCAGTCTCCTCCATGCTGGGATTACAGGCATAAGTCACCATGCCTGATAACAATTTGTATTTCTAAGTCCTCAAATCATACCAGTGTTGCTGACCTTTGGATCACACTAAAAGCATAGCCCTAGCCAACCTGGGTGGATCCTGAAAACAAAGTCAGGACCCTTGAGGGGATGTCATCTGGTGTGAACCTCAGCTTAGTTAAGAAAGGACTATTTAGTTTTTTCTTTTTTTAATTTCATATTTTTTTCTTGCTTCAGAACTTTTGTTTGTTTATTTATTTATTTTTTAATGGCTGGCTCAGCCTGCCCTGAGGGCAGGGCTGGTGCAGCATGTGGTGCTGGGGATCGAACCGTGGTCCCTGCAGCTGCCCAAGCTTTCCTAAGCAGGCGCTTTAGACCACTGAGCCATCCTGCTGGCCCCAAAGACTATTTAGTTTACTGAAGTCAAAACTCTTCAAACCAAGCAGTTCATCCTAGTGAGAGGCTGGATTCATACAGGAGATGTATATGATGTCATTAAGTCACTTAACAAACCCACATCCAGCATTAATTCTGGCTTTTACCCAACTAAAGGCTGGGGAATTGAAGATGAAAAAGATTCTAGCTTGGCCTTCTGGAAGAAGCCATGCAATGTGGTTGAAGAGAGCTATACCTGCCTGGTTGGTGGGAGCAGAAGATAAGGATAAGAGCAGGTGAGGCCTGAACTGTGGTTTTAGACAAAGATAGGCCAATTTAGCAGGACCAATGATTGACAGGTTGTGGGGAAGACAGGCATCCTGTGTGTGTGCGGGGGTCGGGGGTACTTGGGATTAAACCCAGGGTCTCCACCTTAATCTACAACCCTAACCATATCTTTAAATTTTAATTTGGGACAGGGTCTCAACCAAGTTGCTCACATTTGATGAGCTGTGATCCTCCTGCCTCAGCCTCCAACAGAATTCTGGCCTGGAGAGGCATTGTGCTGATCCTGCACCTCCAGCTTGTGTGTAGGTCAAGCTGGCAGATAGAGCCTTGGGCCATGACTCTAACTTAGCCCTAACATGCTCTGACCCTTGGGGACATTAGTGATGGATCTCTTTGGAGCAACATTGTGAAGTCTTCTCATTCCTGCTGATTGGCTGTGAGCCAAGTCCCCTCTCTGGATCTTTGTTTTTTTGCTAGACAGTGACAGGCTGGATTTGGAGACCCCCGAAGACCTCTGCCCACTCTGGAAACCTGGGTAACACTAACTCTTTCTGTAGCACACCAAGCCTTCATCCCACTTCTTTCCTGATGAGACTGCCAGTGGCCAGAGCCACAAGGGCCACCCCTGGAGGAACAGCTGAGGTTCCCTGCCATGCTGGGTCAGGTCCCAAGGTGAGTCCTGAGGCTGGAGGCAGCTGAACCCTTGCACAGATGAAGTGATGAAGCTTTAATTTACTGTATGCCCATGGAGGAGCTCCTCAGCCAGCAAGAAATTAAAGGGCCAGTAGCCTCACGAGTGGGTTCCAGGTTGCCTCTTGCACTGGAGTCAAAGTGTCTGTCTCCTGTGCGGGTCTAGCCACAGGCCAGGGGACAGGCTACACACCAGTTGCCAGAACCACTGAGTCTGGCTGTGCTGTTGATTAATAGAAGGTGAAGCAGCCCATCTGTGTGGCAGGGCCCAGGCTGTCCGAGAAGTGCAGCTGCTGACAGGCGCCAAGGCCTCTCAGTTAATGAGGCCATCACTCTCCTTGGGGCTCTGAGGGAAGATGCTCAGGTCAGCAATGCCCTGCCCAGGCCTGGGGGGGGGGGAGTGAGTGGGAGAGGGCAGCACACACAGATGGCTGTGAGGGAGATGGGGCCCCAACCAGGGAGCCCTGCTTTGAGAGGGGAAGACAGGGCTATGTTCTTTGAGTGAGCTGGTGACCTTGGGCATGCAGCTTAAAATCTCTATGCCTGAATTTCCTGCCTACAAAATAGAACCAGGGTCTTCCAGATAGCTCAGCAGATTAAAGTGCCCACTTAGGACGATGCAGGGACCAGGTCCATCCCCGGCATGCTGGGCCAGGCCCCCCTTGGGAGTGAGCTGAGACTTCAATTGAGACTGGGCATAGTGGCATGCCCCTATGATCCCAGCACTTGGGAGGCTGAAAATAGGAGAATCACTATGAGTCTGATTTGTAGTGACGCCCTGTAGACCCTGTACTAAATACAGTAAAAAAAGCAAAACATGAACTTAAAAAGAAAATGGAACTAATCATGGCACCCTCCTCTTAGGTCACTGGAGAGAGAAGGGATGTTGTCACATGGCATCCTGGTAATGGGTGACCACGGATATATCGTTACGCACTGGTGGCCCCTGCTACTGCTTGTCCGTGGTGACCACCCTGGCTTGGATGGAGTCCCTGGACATCCAAGTGGCAATGCCAGGAAGCCTCAGACCACGGGTCTGGTGAGAGAGTCTAAGACCTGGGTGTGGTTTGCGGTTGTCATCATGTAGTTGGTGGAAGAAACCGGCGTGAACAAGGCTATGGATTGCGTGGGAGGAGGGATGGGCGGAGGCAGACCCGGTGCTGAGGTCACTTGGAAGAGCCTGCGAGACAACCTGGTCGATTTCCTTTCTCCCTCACGGCATTTGGAAACCACCCTTCTTCCTGGTACCCCGGACAGCGACACTTCTCCGGCCTAAGGCCCTCTTTGCTCCCCAGATCAGAAGCTTTCCCAGGGGACTGTGACCCTTTCCCTTGGGGGCTCACTCCCAGCTCCTGCCTCCTGGAGCTCTATCTCTCTCAGGATCTTCCCACCCTCCAGGGACTTCAAGGATGTTCTCTGGCCTGTGGTTACACAATCTAAGCACCTGGTGCTGTCTTTTTGAAGCCTCATCCAAGGCCCAGGACAAGGTAGATGCTTAAAGGAGGAGCACTGGATTTGGAGTCCAGAGGCCTTTAGCTTGAATTTCTGGGTGATCATGGAAATCTAAATTACTCAGGGCCTCAGTTTTCTCTCCTGTAAAATGGGAATGATAAATTGGGTATGGTGGCATGCACCTGTAATCCTAGCATTTGGGAGACTAATGCAAGAGGATCATTAAGAGTTTGAGGCTAGGGGCTTGGCAGGATGGCTCAATGGTCTAAAGCGCCTGCTTGGGAAAGCTTAGGCGGCTGCAGGGACCGCGGTTCGATCCCCAGCACCACATGCTGCGCCGGCCCTGCCCTCGGGGCGGGCTGAGCCGGCCATAAAAAAAAAAAAATGAGTGAATAATCAATT